>SRPX01000113.1:0-59966 GCA_018360215.1 Claviceps spartinae | reverse complement strand
CAGCCAATGAGCGTGCGTGCATACATCACGCACGCACCACATTGGTGTGTTCGATCATGTGACACCATCCCCTTGGTCAGCGATTCCGACACCTACAGAGTCTCAACATAGACGACACAAAGAAAGATACGAGAGAACTGCATAATAGGCGCTCATGGAATCCTTAGATGAAAGATCCACGTCTGCAAAGTACATACCTAGTATATACAAAGTTGAAACATCCAGGACCGGCCAGTGTTTCCCGGAAGTTTGATTGAGTCCAGTAACACGTTACACAACACGGAACGACAGTTAAACTTAATAGGGTGAATGATGGCACATTTACGTATGTACATACATACATAGGTATGCATACAGTTCGAGTAACCTACCTAGGTGCATGTATATATATGCATAAGATATGTATGTACTCCGTACCTACATACGTACATACATACCTATCGGGCGGTTCATCGGCAAGTGCGGAATTTGAACCAGACTTGGGACTCGGGAGGTAGAGCAGACACAAATCAATGTGTAGCGCCCGGCGCCCGCACTGACTGGCATTTGCATTGATTTCCTAGTACATACCTACCTACTCTGTCGGCATATCATGATCAGTTCCATCCTGTTTTTTTTGTTGGGTCGATGGCGATAGCTATCCCCGTGCGGGAGGGATTCTGGTCCAAGATGCCTCTACGAACCGCAGCGACGAAACAGATGACGGGTGTTGGAAAAAATCGCCTCCCATTCGTGAAGACGACGGGGCAGTGACGTAATACTCTGCGCATAGGTAGGTTAGGTATCTATGTCGTCCTTTTTGCTAAGCAACATCAAGCCAACAATGCAGAACTTGGAAGCCGGAAGCTTGAGTTGAGTAGGGGCGTTTGGCGATCAACTGTGTGACTCAGAACTCTGCATTCAAATCTGTCGGAATAATAATGGAAAGAAAATCTTAAACACACATGTATGTATGTACATAATGAACAAACAACAACAATCAAAGCGGCGCCACGTGCGGAAGATTCGCCCGCTTCATTTCCACCCGCCTTGGTGGAATGGAAGTTGGGAGGAGAGATAAACAACAAGACTACCGGTCTGACAGTCTGACTGATAACGTGGCATTCTGTGGCGAGTTGAGGCAGCTTGGGATCACTTCATTGGACCAGCTGGACGTTCTGTGCGTTATGTAGAAAGATTCAACGTGTCACTGGGATGTTGCATCGCCTTGCTCCTTCCCCAGATTTCTGTGCATGGAGCTGCAAGTTGCAACAAGCACGCTGCACAGCGCTTCCGAAGGTAATTACCATATTAGTAAGTACCGTAAGCTCAGCCTCGGAACCTGCCCCCTAGGTATCTGAACCTACAATAATACCTGCCAAGATACCTCTCTTCTAGGTACCCACCTGGCCTGTTGACATACCCGGACTTGTCTTGGTGTCCGTTTGATTGTTCAACTTCGTCTCCTGGCCTCGGCTCACATCTCCTATTGCTGCAACAACAGAACGCGCTCGCCAACTTGCCATCAATTACTGCTTGCTTGCGAAAGACAAGCTTAGACTACGCCTCGTCCGGCCTTCGCGTCGTTTCTCCTTCGACCGATCCGCTGCGTCACACCGCGATTCGGTGGCTCCAAGCACCCTGCACAATCCCGCGCCGTACTCCCTGACTACAGACTGCTATCACGCTTTCAGCACAACCTATTCGCTCACTTCGAGAGTACGCTGTTCTCGTATCGGCATAATTGAGCCGACTTACCTCCAAAGACTTCCTTCATACAACAAGCCAACACACAGAGCTGCGACAGTCAAGACTCCGTCCGCCGCGACGCCTAGGCGCCCAGGCGGCCGTTCTGTGTGCACGAGAGCGGCTCGTCAGACCTCTCGTTGCGTACCAGCTGCGGAATCGACGTGCCCGGCCATGGCGCACATCTTTTTCTTAAGCCAGTGACACAGCTTGGAGATGAAATGATCGCTTTCCTAGAACGACCACGTATGTTCGCCCCTGCCCGCGATGTGCCTCGCTGACGGTTCACAAATTGAAGCTGACGGGGAGAATTTGCAGAACATAGTATCTAGATCCGAATCCTTCAGGCACACGTCGAGCTCCCGAGTCTGCATGCCATATTGCTATGGCCCTATTCAACCCGACCTTCCTGCTGGGAGTTCTCGTCCTGCTCTATCTATCTTCGTTCGTTCTGTTCGCCGTCGTTCGAATTCTTACTGGCCTCTCTATTCAAAGAATCGGCTATCTTTCACTGCGTCGACTGGCATACACACCTCGAGATGGATGTCGCGTAGAAGTGAGGGGGCTGGGTCTAAACGTACATCGACCCACCTTTGCTCAGCCAACATGGATCAGCCTGGTCCTTAGCGAACTCGTCGTGACTGTTGATCTGGCCGAGTTGGATGGACACAAGCCAGCAACAGCAGGAGAAGGTACCAAAGTTGCAAGTTCGCGGAACGAGGGCTCCCATGAAGAGTCGACTCCCTCACGGCGTACTCAAAAGCCCTGCCGAAAACCGAATGCTCAACCCCGGAGCGATACCTGGGAAAACCTGGCCAAGCTCAAGGACAAGATAAAGGTCTTACATACCAAAATTCGTTGGCTGCGTATGGTGGATATCGTTGCTGCCAATTCAACGGTTCATGTTGTTGGCGCTGGCAGTGTCCAAATTGGCAGTTTCACAGTTGCGGTGGATACGAGACGCAAGACGGCAGATCAAGCTCGGGTGTTCAAGTTTCATCAGAAAAAGAAGCAAGCCCGACAAGCTGAGTGGATCATATCATTGCGCAGCGTTTTATTCACGCCCGAGGGCCATCACTCTCTCGAAATTTTGGACCACTGTCTGTTGAACATCCATGGTTTCTTGTACGATTCAAGACAAGGTCTTCGTGATGCCACCATCGCCTTAAAGCTCGGGCGAGTCCATATACCCTACGATGAACTTAATCTTTGTGCAACTAGGTACAAGCAATGCCGCAGGAAATCGCACGATGCCAGTGCGGAAAAACCTCTGGGCTCTGTACTGGCACGAGTCCCCGAAGAAACCGACCAGAACGGCATCGCAACCGATAATCTGATGAAAAGAGTCGCCGACTCCCGGGAATTTGTCAGCTCCATCTTGCGCGGCATCAAGGAGGTTCAATTTGCCGTCAGCTTTGTTGGCATGACGAAGAACGTGACCTCGGTGAAACCGGAAGGTCACCCGATGCTGCTGAACGCCTCGATGAAAGAGGTCGGTATTGATTTGCATCGGCTGGACCCAAACTCACCCGCACATCGCATGTACTTTTCGTCAAAGGACATCGCCCATGAAGCCCTCGCGGCTGCACTTTCCATCTCCGTCGGGATTGATGATGGTAACGGCACTCCTGACCGACTCTTGTATGTACCCATGGCCACGACAACAGTCAGGACCACTCTGCCTTCTAAAACCGTTCAGTTGGTTGAGAATGGAGCCATTGGCGAAAAGAACGCCAACATGATGTTTGCCAACTCGGTCATCACCTCTCCATCCATTGATCTCGATCCGTCACATCTTCCTCTCCTTATCGCCATGTTACAGCCGAGACCCAAAGCTGCAAAGGCGTCTCGCCCCGGGAATCACAGCATCATTTCGCGTCTTCTTCCTAAATCAAGCATCAAACTCTCTATGCATGAGCCAGTGCTGCGCATGAAGCTCAAACCGTTACAAGACACGGAGGACCCCGACGACTTTGATCTCATAATTTCTTCCATCTCGTCCATATCTTTAGATGTGGAATCATCTCATTCTTCTATCGAGGATATGCACTACTTCTTGGATGGGGCGATGAGAATACAGTCTCACCACCTCTACTATCAGACATGCACAGGGGAGCGATTCAACCTCATAACGACCGAATCCTGTGATGTCAAGTCGCATCTAGCCGCCAGACCCGATGTCAACGTGGAGCTCACCGGCATGATCCAGTCGCTCGGTATAAGCATGGTGCGACCCGAAATTACTGACGGCCTCCGACAGATCGTTCGTCAACTTCGCATTGATGTGGAGCCAGAAAAGCGAGCATCTTCCAAGACAGTCACGAATAAGAACTTCTTGCGATCTGTGCCCGAGTGGCTCGTCAGGTATCAAATTGAGGCTACCGATGTCAATGTCGAAGTGGCCGGCATAGACGAAGACATCTCAGATGATACGAGAGGTGTCTCCGTTCATCTTGACACTTTTGGCGCCGAGTACAGGGCGCATCGCCTAGAAGGCCTCCAGCGACGGGCTGGAGCTCGACGGCGGACTTTAAGCAGGTCCGTCACACAGTCTGATTCCGATCTGACCCCGTCACCCATGTCTCCTCGGTTCCGGAAGAAGCCAGTGCAAGTCATTGGGGACGGCCGCCGACTCACTCTTCACGCCAAAGGCATCGAGGCACAGATTGTTGAAGCAGCTGGCCACCTCGAAGTCGAGCCCTTTATCAACATCCCTCGCCTCGAGCTGGCCTTATCTGCCACCAGTGACAGTCACGGACCCATGTTTCAAATACACTCGACCATCAGGACAATCATGGTGCAATATTCTCTCCATAGGCATTATGCAGTTGGTGTGGCCGTCATGACCTTGCGACGGGCCTTTATGCGCACCAGCCGTGATCATCCGCGACCCCAACAACAGGGCGGTAGCGCTGATGAGGATCGTTTGTGCCTTCCGATGAGCCCGAGCTCGCCCGAGGCAGACAAGTTCTCTGCCCTTTCATCGGAGCTAGTCACCGTCGATGTCAAGGCAACATTGGTTCAAATCAAGGCGGAGATGCCCCACGAACCTATGATGATGCTCCGGGTGTACGGACTAGAAACTGGACGTCACAGATGGTCGACTCCTTATCTGACTTCAAAAGTCATCAGGCTGTACGTTGAAACTCCTCGGATGCACCATGTCTGGTCGAGGATGATAGGCATCAAGCATGGCCGTGTCGATCTGCGAGAATCCAAGCACAAGTCTTCCAGCGGCGAATACGTCTCTGAAAAGTTGATTGATGTATCAACAGAGGCAGTGCGTATTGCTATCCCTCATGAAGTCCTCGTTGCCAGAATCACCGATAATTGCAATAATGTGATCAAAGCAGCCCAGCAGCTGCATCATCGGTTCAGAACAGGAACAAATGAGTACATTCTGGATAAGAAACCCGAAGGCCCCAAGCGTGTTCCGAAAATATCCGTTCGCGCTCGAAATTTTCTCTTCGAGCTGGAGGACGGCGCCTTCGAATGGAAGCTCGGCATCATCTATCGTGCGGGGCGAGAGGAGCAGACACAGCGACTGGCCAGAGAAGAAGCATTTCGCATGAAGTCAAAGAAGATTCGCGACGACGAGGCTAGGAGGGGCGTTGGTAAGCTTCGCTCTCGATCTACATTCACGCGCAGCCGGTCGGATGAAAAATCATCACGCTGGTTCAGGAGCAGAAGTGCAGATGCGTACAAGGCAGATGGCAGCGGGCACAAGATCCAGGGTGGCACCATGCCCCGATACGACCCAGAAAGAGAGCATGTTGGCATTCATGGCCACTTCAAGGTTTCTGAAGAGGAGGCTCGTCTTGCGCTTCACAAATTCAACTCGCAGGCATGGAAGAAACGAATTAATAGCGCGTACGAGTCATCGCAAAACAGCATGCGAGAGATGCGACATCTCTTCTGGGGACCTAACCAGCTCCCAGATGATGTGGAAGAAACAGAAAATATTCTCAAAGTACCTCAACGACCAGCCTTGTTGTCTGCCATGATTTCGGACCTTCATTTCACGATCGACAAGCCATCATTTGCAATGAAAGACTTACCCAGCTTCATTCACAAGGTAGGCAAGGGAATGCCAATGGATATGAAATATGGCCTCCTTATTCCAATGCACTTGGCTATTCATATGGGCGAGGTGCAGATGTCGCTGCGCGACTATCCACTGCCCCTGCTACACATCCCCGGGCTCAAGACGGGACAGTCTTCCAGGGTTCCATCTGTGTCCCTCAAGGCCAATTTTGTAATAGGCGAGGAATTCAGGGGTAACGAGTCGACTCGCAAAGTCCGAGTCAACGTTGTACCCCCGCGTAGCAGCGATCCTAGGACATCTAATGAAGGCAGCTTTGCCATCGAAGTTCGTCGAACCATCGGACCAGTCAAATCGTTCTCTGAAGTCTTCATGGACATCAACACATCCTTACCAACTCGAATTACGTGGGGACCGTGCTACCAACCCGCTATCCAAGACATGATGATGGTGATTGAATCGTTCACGAAGCCGCAGGTTGATCAATCGGAGCGCGTCGGCTTCTGGGACAAATTGCGCCTCAATACCCATTCACGTGTCCATATAGCGTGGAAGGGGGATGGCGATATGCATCTGTCACTAAAAGGAACGAGAGATCCTTACCAGGTCACCGGCAATGGCGCTGGCTTCCTGATGTGCTGGCGCAACGATGTCAGGTGGCACATCAATGCGGAAGACAATCCCAAGCAGTTCATGACCGTGGACAGTGGCGAATACATACTCGCAATTCCTGATTATAGCCAACAGGTTCGTGACGCTGCTAGGCGTAGAGAGCAAGGCAACGGTGATCATGGAGCCCAACACTCGGTCAGAGATGCGGCCATCTTCAAAAAGGTTGTCATGAAGCTTTCCGGCAAGGTTCAGTGGATGACAGGTCTATTGTTTGAGCGGGCCATCGAGAATGGAGAACGCAATTTCTCCTTCAAGCCACACTATGATGTTATAATGAAGAACCCGATCTATGCCAAGCCCACCGAAGACGGTCTGCCGTATGACGCCATGCGAGGCTTCCGAAGTCGACATATCCATCTCTCCATTGCCGTGCGTGCACCCGCTGATCGAGACTGGATGGCTGGAGATTCCGATCCATCAAGAAGTTATAATACAGTTCATCTCACACCGCGCTTCTTTACTCACTTTTTCCACTGGTGGGGGCTATTCGGGCAGCCGCTATCCCTCCCCATTCGACAGGGTAATCTGTGGCCAGGGCGCGAGAAGAATAGCAAGAAGTTCGGCAGACACTTGGCCACCGTCAAGTACAACCTTCTTTTAGCTCCCCTGTTCCTCAGTCACATCTACAAGCATAAAGATGCAGAGGACTACGCAGCAAACGCGGTATCGGCCACTGGCCTCAAAGTGCGCTTCGACAGCTTCATGCTTGATCTCCATCAGCGCAGAGAAGAGTTTAATACGCTCGTCAAGGCCAAAAATACGCAGAGCAGGACATCCGGTATCAAAATCCACGCCTGCCAACTCGACCTCTTCAACTGTGACGTGCGGGCCGTTTCAGCAAGCTTGAAAGGCACAACTACGGAGGCGATCAAGAAGGGATCCATCTCGTCTCTCATGTCCGACCAAGACGAGAAGCCCGACCTGTCGCGCTTCACTATTCCAGACGACGACTTGAGCTGGATCGACATGGATGATTTCGTCGAACTCGACTGGATTCTGCCCACCGAGCCTCATCCCGACACAAAAATTTTGCCACTCGCCTTTGCACCACGCCTGACTTACTTCCGACAGACGGACATTGGTGGTGTCATTGCGGGCGATCCGACCAGGACGAGTCCTTTTGGCGACGAGCCGACGCACTTCTGCATCATGAGACATGACGACGACCCTAAGAGAGTCCAAAGCGAGCTTATTCAGGAACGTCTCAACCAAGTTGCGCTGCAGACGGACACGCACTCGAGGGACATTGGCGAAGCAGAACTTAGGGTCATACAAACCAACTCAGAAGACAGGGAGCTTGTAGAACAATTTGAGGCGTTGAGAAAGCACACAAATGTCTTGAAAGACAAGGAGCTGTTTTTGAAGACGATGCTGGATCAGATGCAGAGCAGGACGAGCGTCAATAGCAATGGTGATGGCAGTGGAACTGGCAACGGCAATGCTAATAGCGACGGAAATTCCTCCACAAAATCTTCAGGGGCATCTCCGTCATCGTCTTGCTCGAATGGGCAAGTCGAAATCCCGCTCATATCAGAGTTCGAAAGTGAATTCAAAAGCCGCTTCGTCATCCACAACATGCAGCTGAAATGGAACAACTTGCTCCGAAACATTGTGCTTCGATACATACACCAAAATAGTCAAAGACGCGGTTTCATCTATTACCTGTCCAGACCTGCCGTTAAGTTTATCCTCGACATTGTTGAAGAGCAGAGCAGGGCCAAGGCCAGCAAGGCAGACAAGACCAGCAAGGCCACCGCACCTACTGCTGCAGGTGATGACGACAAGGCGCCGCTCCAACCGACCAGCTCGACAGACAAGAAGACCAAAGCTGACTTGGAGGATCGCATCAAGAGCATTCTCGGAGATGGCACCCGCTTTACCAGTACGACGTTCGAGTCGAACGAAGGCGATGCTAGCTGCGGATCCATTGAGGACTTGGAAGGCGGGATATCGAGAGAGTTTAGTCCACAGTGCAGCTATCACGTCCGGCTGATAGCGCCGCAGATTCAGCTGCAGAGCGAGAAGAACAAGAAGCACGTCGTCATGATTACTGCCAAGGGCATGGAGCTGAAAGTAGTCGAAGTCATGGACAAGGAGAGAATTTCTGACACAGTCAGCGGCCTCGTGCAGCGTCGATTTCTCGTCAACATGGACAGCACGCAGTTCTTTGTCACGCATCAGAAGTGGTTTCAAACCAACCTGGTTTCCATGTATGCGGGGAGCAAGTACGGCGCTCCCAACGGATCTTCGTGGCCTCCGTGGGTTCCCATGGAGGTCATGTTCAACTTTCAGACTGATCCGTTTGGGTTCAAGCGTGTTGTGCAAAAGACTTCGGCCATGCTGCGTTACGACAAGTACAATAATCTGCGTCTCAAGTACAACGACGAAGTAGGCGGAAATGACGATGGCAGCGAAGATATCGAGTCGATTGAGAACACCGAGTGTCGGTCTGACAATATCTGGGTCGAGTTCCCCCAGGCGCGCGCCCTGTGCAACAGTTCTCAATACTATGCCATGTACGTGATTGTGCTGGACCTGCTCATGTACAGCGAACCGCTGGAGAAGACGCGCAGCGAGCGACTGGAGAAGATTATCCTTGCCTCGGACTTTAGCGACCTCAGCGGGACGCCTCGCATGGTGCAAAAGCTCCAAGAGCGCATCAGACAGCTGGAGGAGATCAAGGGCTACTTCCAGGTCTACTCCAACTACCTCGACAAGAAGGGCTGGGAGGATCGTGTCGCGCTGGAACGGGACCTGGCCTCGTGCGAGGACGAGTTATTCTTCATGATGAAGGCCATTAGCACGTCGCAGCGCAAGTATGGCACGCAGGACAGTGACACAAGCGCACTATTGAAATGGAGCATCTCAGCGCGGGACATTGTCTGGCACCTCATCCAAGACTCGTCCGAACCGCTCGTCGAACTACAGCTCAAGGACGTGGAGTATGACCGCACCGATAATTCCGATGGCTCTCATATGAATCTGATTCGCGTTGGCAAAGTGCTTGGCCTCAATCTGCTCCCCGATGCTACGTACCCTGCCATCATTGCACCCTACAAGGAGCCAGACAAGAACCCGCCGGCGCGGCCATCAACGTCAGCGTCGGCGTCAGCAACTGTATCTGCATTAGATGCTGAAGAAGACATGATTCGTGTCTATTGGCACATGCTGGAAGCTATTGCGGGTATCCCCGTGATGGACCGGTTTGAGGTCAATCTAGTGCCAATGAAGGTTCAGTTGGAGCGTGACGCGGGCAAACGTCTCTTTGAGTACATATTCCCCGGCATGGACGAGGTGGAGAAGGGGACCAAGGAGAACGCCTATGACACGTCATCAAAGCACGGCGGTGTGCCGTGTCCCGAAGAGGATGATAACGTATCTTTCAATGGCTCCAATGGCAGTCGTCTGGCCACGCTTACTCCCGAGAGAGATTCGTCTACCGGCTTCGATACAAGAGCCGGATCGCTCGAATTACGTCTCCGGCCAACCCTTACGTCCAACAATGGACAAGAATGGAGTCCGAAGAAAGCACCCAGCGTCAACAGCACGGAGAGCCATGCGTTTCGACTGTTTCGATCAGGTCACACTGGAAAGACGACGCTTGTCAAGAAGGCGTCTCACGAGTCCCTTGTCAGTGCGAATGGGCCGCGAGCGCCCAGCGCGATTGTTCGTTCATCCACTGGACTCTCATGCAAGGACAGCAAAGAAACAGCCGAAACGAACAAGAAGTCGTCGCGTTGGCGCGCTGGCAAGTCGCAAGGGGACGACAAACAGCAACAGCAACAGCAGTCAGATGACCTCACCAAGATGATGAAGCGAGCCAGCAACTACATGACATTTGCACACATCCGAATGCCATCCGTCGTTCTCTGTCTGAGCTACAAGGGCAAGGACCAGCGCAATGTTGAAGACGTGCACGACTTTGTCTTCAAACTGCCCACGATAGAGTGGCAGAACAAGACGTGGTCCAACCTCGATCTGGCGCTCGCTCTGAAAAAGGCCGTCGTCAAGGCGCTCATCTCACACACAGGCGCCATCATCGGCAACAAGTTCTCCAAGCACCGCCCTAATGCCGAACAGCGCAGCAAGTTGCGCGAAATGGCCAACAGTTCAGTGCTGATTACCCCGTCGTCTTCGTCACAGCACTACGCTGGCAGTGTCAACGACAGTGGGGATGACTCATCCAGCGCGGGTGGAATGTCCCCGGTCGATTACTCGAGATCGCCGCCGCGGTCTACGCGGTCCACGCGCGGCAGCACACATAGCAGTATCCCGGCACCCCGATCCATCAGCCGCAGTAGTAGTGTGACCAGCGGACGGTCTCATCTCACGGGAGGATCCTCCGCCCACAACGCACCGAGCTTCCTGTCCATGACGACGCCGCCTGCACCGACAGAGAGCCGCTCTAATACCGTGGGCGGCCTGGGCATCAACTTCTTAAGGCCGTCTTCCAGTGGAGGCCTCACCAACCCGTCGAGTCATCGGCGGACGTTGCGCACCGTGGCGGGTGGTGAGCCTAGACCGTTCACCAGCGCTGGAACTTCCGAATCAAGCCAGAACAGCCTAAACAGCCAGAATAGCTTACACAGTCAGAATGGTCTGAATGGCGGCCAAACCAGTCTTTTTAAGAGCAGCGGTGGCGCTATCAGCAGAGGAGGAGGCGTAGCGGGCCTACGAGATCGACTCAGTGCTTTTACGGGGCATAAACAGCGCGAGAATAACGGACCTGCTCCTGTTGCTGCTGAGAGCACGTCTACGAGTAATACTGAAGTAATTGGCGGTGGGGCTAGTGGCGACGACGAGAGTACATCAAAGGAGGGGAAGATGACGCTGCGAGGGAAGAAGATATCGGGGTGGGTTCCTGGACGGAATAGACCTTGAGGCCCTGAGGGTTGGTTGAGAGCTGGTTGAGAGGGCGACTGATGTATGTAATAAATTTCTCTTCTTGTCCTATATGGATGTGGTATATTACATTTGTAGTGCTTTTTAACTTTGGGAGCCGGGGTTGGGGATTAGGAAATTGGAATTGGGGGGGGGGGGGGTTGATTGCATAGATGATAGAGGGGTTTTCTGTGGAGGGTTTTTGTATTGTATTTACTTTTAATTTTATGGGATTACCTTTATGGAATCGTTTCGTGGGTATTTTGTCGTTGCTACTTTTGTGTTGTCTGTTGACATGTCAAGAGTTGCAGATCGTCCAGGGAAAGCTTTTCGTATGTACAGGGATTTGGATATTGAGATACGTTATATTTCACAGAAGGTGTATCAAGTTGGTGTCCGCACAAAAGGAAATGTTCGCATCAAAAGGCTCACGGCGATTAGTGAACGAGATGGATACAAACTCGCATTATAGAGAAAATTAGAGTAAAAGAGACGAATCAGAGACATAGAACGAAAACTACAAGATGACCAAGAAAACAGAAAAGTCAAGCAGAGGAGTTCATCAAAGAACAGTATTAGCTGGCAATCCCGTTCGTTTTAGTGAGAAGCCCAAGCAAGCCGTACGTGCCCTCAACGGTTATGTACCGCCCAATACTAAATAGGCTGCATTCTTTTGTTCACTACCAAGCAATACGCACAAGTAGGTAGGCCCAGGCCCGTACTTACATACATACCAGAAAAGTCATTGGATGGCAAAGGGCATGAAACATGCGCGCAGCACTAGCCCCCGCCAAGAGATTCGAATGCGTAGCATTGCCCGAGCCTTGCTTATTATTGTGCGACTCTTCAAACTTCATGCGTATTGTTGCACACGAGGAGGCGTATTTACAGTTTACAGTAGCTTAGCTTCTCAGCCACTTCATCTAGGGGGCTTCTTCTTTACTTCCCGCATGCTACAGTGTACGAGCACGGACAAGCATATGTACATATGTACATAATGCAGTTCCCATCTCTATTGAGACGCGCCCCTGTTTCGGGCTTTGCGATGTTGACGTGGTATTTACTGCCAAGTCAGACTCCCACATCTCAACTTGTTATGTAGCCTGGAAAGTCGCAGCTTCAGACAATTGAATCCTGAGAATGGCGTGTTCGCAGTACATATTGTAGGTCCATGATGTCGCATGCCACAGAAAGGCCGTCAATTTATTTAGCGTTGGCCCCCCGCATCTGCCTTCCGGTGTGGGATGACGGGATGACGGCATGATGCAGATCGCCCCGAGTTTCCGACACAATGTTCGTGATACCTATGTAGGTACATATGTACCTAAGATAAGCTTGTCTGTCTGTGTGGAGGTCTGCGAGTGACTGGATCATGCAGCCGAGCCAATGCGCCTCTAAAAATCAGGTACGTTGCTGGCGCGATGCACAGTGGCCGAGTCTGCGCGAATCTTCACTATTCGGTCGAGTGGCTTTCGTGGCTGCATCATGAACTTGCTGGGATCGGCCGATCGATGATGGTCTTCCCCACGGGTGCCTTTTGCTATTTTCGCCGGGGCCGCTACATATGTACAAGTGTTTGCGGGGGAGGGGATGGTGTGGTTGACCTCAGAGATGGTTCAAGTTTGACTTATTATTACAGTTGTTGTGATGGACGAATAGAATGTTCCCCTCGTTATTACGCTCCATGATGGTAATGCCAGATCATGTAATGCAGCATTCATGAGGATGAGGACACGATCTCGAGTACGCTGCTGCTGTGGCCTACAGAAGTCGTACGGCAGGGTCCTTGGGTACCCGTGAAACTTGAAAGTCAATACACCCGTCTGACAAGCTCCGCCGCCAAGCATAAGATGCGACCCTTTTTATCGACGGCATACGAATGTGCGTGACCTCAGCGACTCAGCGAGGTCCAGTCCAGGTCAGCAATCTCGGCAAACAATCGTAGAGTCACAGAGAATAAGTAAGTCTCATAGGTTACAATCAGCCGCGGGCCACCCCTTTGAGCAAATATTAGGTTGTGGCTAAGCACAGATGCGCCGCTCCCTGTGACACATTGAACGTCTTGGCGGCAAGGAAACTGAATGCCAAAGAGAGGTGGCAAAAAAAGAAGGGGGACCTTGTCACTTGGAAGTTGGAAAGGGGGATGTGTGAAGGAGAAAAGGGGAATACTGCAATAATAAAAGAAAAGAAAAGGGAATCAAAAAGGAGAGGGGTTGAAGGCGATACGATCTGCTTGGACCGTTTCACATCGCGAATGACGCTCGTGGCCTGTAGGCTGTAGGGTCCTGGAATGGTGGCCACCTTTTCTTTTTGCCTTCCCTTTCCCCGTGATGCTACCTACTCCGTACTCCGTATGTACCTACGAAACCTACTTTCGCACGGAGAAGAGTTCCAAGAGATGTCTCGTTGTCGTCATGTGGCCCGAGGTTGGCCGCCTTGGCTGTCGACCCCACCCATGATGCAGGCCAAGGAGCCAATGATTATTCGTGGAAGCCTTGTTGTTCTGCGTTCCTGCCCCAAAGCAGGCATGCGTGACAACCAAGGCAGTCGCGTTCTAACTTTCCGCACAAGGAACGCGCCGCACAGGGAGCCACGGATGGCTCCTTCCGTTCTCGCACGGCAGCGGACAGCTTGTCTGCCAGTGTAACCCTCACCTCTCGGTCACTGCTCAAAGGCGGGTGTTACTCGTACGATCCAAGCGTTACTTCAACTTGCCGCGCAGCACTGGTCAGTGGTGGACGACTTGGCGGCTACATATCGGGAAGCGCCCCTCGACTCTGCGCATTACGGGGCGTTGTGGTGGCCTCTGATAGCTTGACTCGCACCGTTTGCTCGATGCTGGTGTGGAGGTTGTCATTGGCAGAACATTGCAACACGACTTGAACGGGCCCTGACTTCAACCTCGACTTCAACAGGTAACCTAGTAAGCCATGATTAAGGCAGCTGATTGATGCGGGCCAATTGCCGAGAGACTTGTCTGCGCCGTGCTTTGGGCCCTTTGGCCTTATCGACTGCCCCACCTGTGACATGCAGTGGGACGAGGTGCAGCCATCTGTCCAATCAGAAGTCGTTGGCTGTGGTTGAAGATAACGGCCAGAAGGCATTCCCCAGAATACGGAGTACTCCGTACATACCTACACGTTATTATCTTCAGTCTGTCTGTGACTCTGGTCCATCTGGTCCGTACTACATACTACAGAGTCATAGATCTCTTCTCGGCCTGGACCTTGTTCGCTTTCTTTTCTCCTTGCTACCAAAACGACAGTTTCAGCATCTGATCTGAGTCCTGACGTCCTCTGAACCAAACTCCTCGCCACAAAGCCTGTGGATCCCGGGTTGGGCCCGTACAATCTGCGAGCCGCGAAGGCCTCGCTCACGATTGCCACAACCACCCCTGTCATACCTGGTCCTGTTCAGGTTCCGTCATCACAAACAGTCCCTGAACGTCTTGAAGCGTCTGTTGCAGCTAAACAGCGCTGCATCCTTCTGATTCTTATCGTCCCTGGACCCTGTCGCTCCCCGTCCCAGCTCCGAAAGTTGTCCCTTTATCGCTGCAATGCTTCAGTCCCGTGTCGTCGTCACTGTCTCGTTATGAATTCCGTCTTCTTAACCTATCCGAGACAGCCCAACTCATCCCTCTCGCCATCCCTTCTTCATTCACCATATCATACCACTTGGAGTCATTGCATAGCACAGGCGAAGCTTGTTTTTGGCGACACGCAGTGCGCAGCATCTTCGACTAGTCGACAAACCAGCGCAACACCCAAGTATGCACTGGGATTTACTTTTGACGAACAGCAAGAAACTCAACAAGACACCGACTACGACGATATCGCCTTGTCCGCTACCGTCAACCGTGCTGGATCCTCTTGTTCCAGCAACCTCTCGTGCTCGTCAGACTTACACGCCGCCATGTCTATGCGCAACAAAGCTACACGACAAGTCATGGATTCTTTGTCTGCCTCGACCTCGGGACACGGCAGACCATCGACACCCACCGTCCCGGTCCAGATTCCGAAGCGAACCCATGGCGACAACGCCCATCACGCAAAGAGGCCGGCCATGAACTCTCGACGGTCGCCCAAACACACGCATTCACCAGATGCCGTCTCTCCCTCGGTGGCGGCCCTGTTGGCCATGACTGACATTCCGCGGCCACGGACGCGCCGTCTTGTCAGTCGCCGTGCTGCCGCCCACGGCATGACGGCCCACGACCTGACGAACGAGCAGCATGTTTCCGAGAAAACGCTGACCTTGAGCATATCCAACCGTGGGCCTTTAGACCTACTTTTATCGCCGCCAGAGGATCTGCTGGACGATGACCTCAGTCCGACGGAGAGCAATGTGGGCTCGTTGCTGACGAGAACCATATCGGCCGACTCGGTCATTTCCTTGGGGGGCGAAAGCTGTACCACAGACGTCTGCTCGTCGGTCGAAACTCCACAGAGCATCACCATATCGGCCAAACGACGCCATGGCCTTATGCGCAGGTCGCTGGAACCGGTCCGCTCGCCGCCCGATGCCACGGAAGAGCACCCTCTCGCGGCGGTGGACGATAAAGATCTCAAGCTGGACGAGTTGGCGCTCCCTTATGTCGAGCACTCCGAAGGCGGCTCGTCGTATCCTCTGCTGCAACCTTTCAAACCTCTGCGGTCGGTGTTCAAGTCCAACCTGACAGCGTCGCTGCGTGCACTCAAATCGGCTGCCAAGTCGCTGTCGAGTATCAATTTCTCCTCGATTCCCGCCGACGACTTCCTGACGCGGTCTATTCTAACGATGAATCCTAACGTGCCATACATGGACGAGCGCCGCCCTCCGGTCACAGAAGAGATGCCGTCTGCTGAGCTACGCCGCTACCTAAACCCGACCACGAGCAGCCACTTCGATGCTCCACCACCAACGCGCACTGCTGGAGCATTTCCCGCGTCCATTCAGTTGGAAACGTACAAGATCCAGCGTCTCAGATCGCCCGCATCCTCCTCTCGCTCGCCCTTTATCTCCGGGAAACCATCCTCATCGCCTTCTTCGGCAGGCCAGAGCGCCAGCAGCAATCACCAGCGCTCCCAGCGCAGCCCGACCCCCAAACCGCTCCCCGGCATGCGCCAGCGAGAAGTGCGCGAAAACCCCGACTTCATCCGCATCGCCGTCATGGAAATGGCCATGCGCCGACGCGGCAAAATCGACGAGCACAAGCCAGGACGTGCTCGATGGGCATTACCGCCTCGCCAGCCCTCAACAAAGCCTTACGAAGTTGGCTCGAACGGAGTTCCCACGAGATGGATCCCCATGGTGTACTAGAAGTCCCATGGTGTACTAGAAGTATGCGACATCGGTCCTCCTATTCCACGTATCGGCGAGGAAGGAATCAAGTTTTTTGTTGTTTTCGCCGAGGCCTTATTGGCCTTTGTGACGGGTTGGGAACTTGCAATCGCGTTGCTGCGCCAAAAACGTGGTGAAGGATCAAGGGGGAGCCACTTGACACCGCAGGTCCCACTTTGCAGAATTCTGGAAAAGTTTGTTGGCGATGTCGGGTACTGCACCGGACCGGGGATTCATGGACGGGCCGACGCATTTTGGTGGTGACTGGTCAGTGGTCAGTGGTCAGCTGGCCTTGCTCTTCAAAGTTCAGGGGATGTCGAGTCGAGTCATCTTGCGGTGGGCTAATTATCTCTACGAAACAGAGAGCGCTGTCATCCCCGCAAGAGGCATTTATCCGCTTAGTAGTAGGGGTCCTTTCTGGTGGGGCCTCTGGATCGTCTACGGAAGTTGCATCTTTGACTCGATACCGGATTGTGCGAATGTCCTGGACTCGAATCTGCGAGGAAGCAGTCGACGCTGCAGTACTTCGGAACAAAGACCACGACTTGGACTCACGAGCCGACATCTCACTTGTTGGGCGCCGTCCGCTCAATTGGAAATGCTGATCGACACTGCCTGGACTGCCTGGACTGCCTCGCGTGCCGCTGTCCCGTTCACGGTCCAGGCCCTGTTCCAGGGAATACGGAGTCAACACCAGTGAGCGGTAAGCACTGCAGCAAGCTGGTGCCGGTGAGCCGATGTCTCTGCTTGCGCTTTCGGAATGCCTCGCAAATATGCCTCGCACAGGTCATTCCGCCTAGCCATTATTCGCCGAATGCCACTGCTGTGATCATAACTTATGTTATAACGCAGGAAATATAGGGATCGTACTCCCCTGAGTTGGCTCGTTACCTACCTTCTGTAATTACACAGGTTACACTACACGGTGGATGCCCACGACGACAGCAACAACAGCCTCTTTCGGACAACTCGCGCACCCTGGAAGCAATTTGCACACACTGCGCGGGAATACCCGATGCCAAGGCCTCCTTATCCCTTATCAGGCGGTCAATCCGAAGCCCGACCGAAATGGCCCTGCGGAGTACAGTCCGGGTGTGCTAGGCTTTAGCGCACTAGACAAGAACGGAGACCACAGGGGGCTGTTTTTTTTTCTCTGACTTTTTGAATACATACTCCGTACGGAGTATCTTGTGCGAAATTCGTTGAGCAGGCTTGCTGGTCACGCCACCTCTCATCGGTGTGATGACAGTGCGGCTCGCTTTGCAGGAGAGGCGAGCAAAGTACGGTGTGCTTCTATTTTTTAGGTGTTGATTTTGCGATGGTGCTCAGGAGTTTGTTCCTTGAGCTTGTCTATCTCTCTTTTTAATCATATCATGTTGCATATTCTCTTCATATTCTTCCCAGAGCTCATCCATTCATCTTTCTTCTTTGGGTTCTTCCATAGCAATGTACTCCGTACTAGTTGCGGGATTGGGCTAGGCGCTTTTAGATTGAGCGGGTAACTATGTATGCGTCTTCCTCATAGCAATTGCGGCGATTTCTTTTGGCATGGTGGCGTTGTGTGTTTTCTGTGAGCGAGCTTGGTAGTGGGATGGTTGGGATTCATTGACGGTTGGTGTTGTCTTCTTTCTGAAGCGTTGGAATTGGTGGTAGCATGTTATGTGTCGGCTCATCGAGTACCATGGTAGACTGTTACACTGTTCGATGTTCATATGTATGTACATAGTTACATGAGCAGTCTGTTAGCACTACATCAACAGCCGTATGAGTACTAGTCGCATTAGCATTATATGAGCAGTCTACGGTTTTTCACTTCATGAACAGCCTATAAAACTATATGAGAAGTCTGCGGTGAACAATGAAGAATATTCCGTACAAGACACCATCCGAAGACGTGTCCTGTACGGAGCACATAAAGAGGCTGTAGTGGACTAAGACTTCATGTCGAGAGTATTCTCTCTTAAGGTCCCATATGTGTGCGGACTGCAAGAGAGACGTAAACCTGCAAACGAACGACAGTTGAAGAGAGGACGATCTGGCAACAATCCGCGGAAACACATGCTGACGCTGCTCAGGCTCGACTGGAAAGAGCTGGCTTACCCGAAAGATGAGCGATAGCGCGACTTTGAAGGTACAGAGGTCCGAGTTTCACTCGCCGCATGTAACGAGACACGACTTATTCTAGACGGGAGCACTGCCTCTCCAATGACTCCATCGGCCAAGATTTTGAATCTATCGCCGCTCTCGAGGGTTCGAATGGCTCTGGATGTTCCGAGTCTGTTCACTCGTAGAGTCTGGCAAAGAATAAGAGATTAATCATGTTGCTGAACACACTCATTGAGCCATCGGGTATGGTTTCTTTTCGCTTTTGCAAAAAGACCTCGTATTCCGCGTCACCTTGCTGTTCCCTGTCTTTAGACGGCAGCAGAATCTCCGAGGCTATGACCCTAGAGCAGTAGAGCAGGCCGGCGACCATGAAACTACATTCGTGTCCCTCTTTGAGCCGGGCCTCCTCTCCGTAAATGCCGAGGATGGCCATGGCGTGAAGCATCGGGCTATCAAACAGTTCGTAGTACACGGATTGAAAGATGAATGTTTGGCTGTAGTCCAAGAGTGCGCTTCTTATACCGTCATTGCTTGATGCGACGGACTGGAGTAGTTTTTTCGCTTGTTTCTTTTGCCCGTCTCTCCATGGGAAGAGGCGACGGGCGTCACTCATCTTGTCCGCGTGCACGATGGGGGATTTGGCATCATCATCCTCCATCTTGACCAATGGATGCAGACTTTCTGCCTTGTATGAATGCTCGCCTTTGACTTCGTCCTTTGGTTCATCTCTCCGTGGCCCGTGGGGACGGTTGACGAACGTCATCCATCTTGTGTCATCCATCCTGTCCCCACGCATGATAGGAACTCCGGCCTCATCCTCCTCCTTCTTTACAAATCGAGACGGGCTTTCCGCCTCGTGTGATTCCTCGCTCTGCGCGACTCTGAGCGAATAACAGATGAATATTTGCGTATTTGTAGCGCACCGTTCGATTCGTCAAGCGGCCCATTGGACGCGGGTGCATTATCGCCGGATGATTGCTTCTCAACCATCGACGAATGTCAAGCGGCAGCGACGCCAGTCCTTTTACACACAGTCCTCGATCGCATCGGCAATCACTTCAAGCTCTGGCTCATCTTTGCCTGGTAGCCGGGCGGCATGGGCCAGATGCGCCAAGTTGCTTTCCCAAAGATGTAAAACCCAGCCCGTCCGTTCCAGCCAGTACGACTGGTATATGAGTGTGATTTCGAGGTCCGTCAAGGGCGTGTTACGCATCGGATACATTCTGGCGTTCCTCTCGTCCTCTTCTCGTTCTTTCTTTGCTTGGTACACAGCGTATTCGAGCTTGACCTCGTCCAATATGGCCTGGATTTCAGCAGAACGACATTCATCTGGTGGAGGAGGTCCTTCGTCGACATAGACGGGGAAACATCGTTGTTTCCCCGGTGTCAAGCAGAACGACTGGACCCAGATATCCGTCCAGTACTCTCTATCGTCTGGCGTCGACCTCCAGCCGTGTGTTCTGCAGTGTCTCGCGATGGTCGCCCGTTGGGAGCTTATCCATCCACAGTCCTCTTCGAAGCACATAAATTCCTCCTCGATGGGGTCGATGGGGCGTCCATAACTTGGGCTCGGCAATGGAACATCCTCTGGTGCAGTCCATGGGAGACCGTGGAATTGTCGCGAAATGGCTTTTCGCACGCTGAGCGAGTAGTTATGGTAGCTTGCCATGTGCCGGTCTCAAGATTTCGGACGGCGTATCCGTGTTATTTGCAAATGACCGGAAGTTGTCCATCGCCGCCACTTCGTGGCTTTGTTGCGGAGACAATGTGGCTTCCATGGTTGCGAGGTGTGTACATAGTCAGAACTTAGAAGTCCACCTAATAAAAAGGAGATAAAAAGACGTGATTGAAATGTCTCGACGTTGTGGCTTCGGGCCAATATAACGCGTAAACGCGTCTCTAAAATACTTGGCGTCACGAAAAAGTCGCGTCATTGTGATGCACTGATGCTCCGTAAGTAGGTACCTATGTACATATGGACCAACCACAGTCACTCACTGCTCAGCTCAACGCAACGCCAACCAGTTCGCGCGACGACTACGTACCCCATCAAACACTCACGACGACAAGCGTTTGACTCCGAGGTACGGCATCAATAACTGTTCGCAAGAGGATACGGCATCCCCTCTACGGTCCGGATTCCCGATTACGCGCGCCCGAGACCCCTCACAATGGTCAGATACTATCATAAGAGGTCACGCCGGCAGCTGAAAGTGCTGAGCGTCAACGTGCAGAATTCGGACACCAAGAACGATGACGTACTGGCGCTGGGAGCTCGGGTACAATACGACATCATTCACGTCCAAGAACCATACGCGGTGTGGGCGAACGACTCTCTGGTATTCAAGTCCCATCCTTGGTACATGGCATTCGCTCACCCAGTCACCTCCGAACATGACACGCCCCGAGTGATGACATACGTTCGCGAGGGACTCAAAGCAAACCCACTGGCGATATCAGAATCCAGGTACACCCTCTGGGTGGTCGTCCAGGGTGTCACCTTCGTCAACGTATACTGCCAACCAGAGCATCACGAATCACTGGAGCCTCTGCTGCAATGGCGTCCCGACGCGCGCACTGTCGTAACGGGTGAATTTTACGCGGAAGCTGAGAGATGTCGATGGCCCAGCGACGGCAAGTCATTATCTGAGTGGGCTGAGGAACATGCTCTCCAACTTATCGATCCTCCCAAGGGGTCCACTCACGATCAAGGAGGCGTCTTTGATCTCGCTTTCAGCAACATGGCAGATGTTGCCTATGCTCAATGCGGTGCCAAGGACTTCTTAAAACTAGGTTTTGATCGCAAGCCTCTTGGTCTTTGCATTATCCTTAAAACGGTTAAGCCGCGCTCTGAACGGAAACACATCCTCGGCCACGACCCTGTGTCTGTGGAAATGTTTGAGCGTATGGTGAAATGCTTTATCCCATGTGTCAACACCAACGTCCGAAACGGCGATGATGTCGATCGTCTAGCGATTGGCATTTCTGACGTGCTCCGGGGTGGCCTGCATGTTGCAGGGCGTCTTAACACTCCGAAGGGGAACAGGAAGGTCTGGTGGAATGAGGAATGCAATCTTGTGCACAAGGAGGTTCTCAAGGCTCGACGGTCCTGCTCCGAAGACTTGCCAGAGATTATCAAGGAGTTCAAAGGGGCTGTCCGGCGGGCCAAGAGGGCCTATTGGGGAGTTAAAATAGATGCTGCAGATACGAAAAGGGCGGTTCATGCCATGTCGGCATGGGCGGAGCGCACGACACCCAGCACCGAGTCTCCCCCACTCCTCAGCGACGGTAAATACTTTCTCACCGCCGAGGAGAAAGCGGAGGAATTGCGACGTGTCAAACTCCAGCGCGTCGATGCTGGAGACGACCACCCCTTGGGGGGAATACCGACCGCACCGCGGCGAAGTATTGCCGTCTCCCACGAGGTTTCCCTACGTGAGGCATGGCTTGCGACATGCGCCTCAGCAGAACACACGGCTCCTGGCACTGACGATATAAGCGTTCGCCTTCTACGACTTGCGTGGCCATGGATTGGCGAACACGTCCGGATCCTCGTGTCCAAATCCCTGGAATTGGGGCACTACCCACGCGTTTTCCGAGAAGCCGAAGTGGTCATGCTGCCTAAACCAGGAAAGACTGACTTTTCCTCGCCAAAATCTTACCGACCCATTTCTCTTACATCGTGCTTAGGCAAAGCAATAGGAAGGATTTTGTCCTGGAGACTCTCCTACGCAGCCATTCAAGAGGGAGTGCTGCACCCTGACCAGATAGGGTCGCTCCCTAAGCGCGCCGCCACAGACATAGCCGCCGCCCTCACTCATGACGTCGAAGTGGCTCTGGAGAACGGTGACGTTGCCACTATGGTCACTATGGACGTAGAGGGCGCGTTCGACTGTGTGTTGCCCAATAGGCTGGCCTCTAGACTTCGCGAACAAGGGTGGCCGGATCACGTCACCAAACTTGCTGCTAGCTTCATGACTGAACGACGATGCCGAGTCCGATTTGAGGATCACGTAGGGGACTTCCACGATTTGGAGTGTGGTCTGCCCCAGGGAGCACCCGAGTCTTCGATTCTCTTCGCCCTCTACGTACAGCCTATTTACCAGTTCCTCGATATAGGCAACCGATATGGCTACGCTGACGATACGGCGCAACTTGTGGTGGGCTCCTCACTCGAATACACTGCTCAGCGGGCAGCTCTTGGTGTTGAGGAGCTCCTGGCATGGGGACGAGACAACGCGATTACCTTTGGCCCCGAAAAGACAGAGATTATGCACTTTTCCCGACGCCCGTGCGATGATGATGTGAATCCCACAATCATCCATGGGGATCGGGAAATCTCTCCAGGGACCGACATGCGGTGGCTGGGGGTGTTTTTTGACCGGAAACTCACATTCAGCTCACACGTGGACCGATGGATTGCCAGGGCCAGCGAGGTCGCTTGCAAGGTCCTGTCCATGTCTGGAACTAGCAGCGGGCCTCCTCCCTGGTTTGCCCGACAAGTGGCCAAGGCCAGTATCGAACCTATCCTGTACTACGGAGCAGAAGTCTGGTATCCGGGGGTCTCACACTCAGAGACGCAGGACGAGAACGAAGTGATGCCAACTGAAGTCGCGCAGGTCGTGGAGCGCATGGAAACGGCCGTCATGACTGCCGCGCGGGCTATCTTACCGGACTGGGAGACCTTGCCTGTTTCTGACCTGCACCGCGAAAGCGGAATGCTGCCCGCGCAACTCATGCTCGAACACATCAGGCGACGGCACGCGGCGAGGCTCCAGAGTCTGGACCCGGATCATCCCTTAGTATCCCGCCTGGAGGGGGACATGCCGACCCGCCTACAACAGGCCTGGTCTCTCTTCCCGAAAGCGGAGAGACCGGTACTCCGAAGCAAAGGTGAACCGCCGCGGGCACCACCTGAAACTGGCTCGAAGGAAGAAGAAGCCAAGGCTTTCAAAGCTTACCTCCTCACCGTCCCCAGCACTGATATTCTAGCCTTCACGGACGGCTCCCTGCTAGATAATGGGGTCGCGGGTTGGGGGTTTTCCATACGGCGTCTCGGCACGGATTCTCCCTTACGGCTCTCCAACGGTAGGCTGGACAGGGTGGAAGTCTTCGACGCTGAGGCACATGCTGCGCTGCACGGCCTTCAGGCTTGCCTCGAACTCAGAACTGACCCGGGCCAGTGTATCCGCGTGTTCCTGGATAACCAGTCAGTCGTGGACTGCCTGCTCGGCCGCCCTGCGGATAGCTCCCAGAAAGTGTTTCTGACCTTTCAGGAACTCGCTGCTGGGGCAAACGTTCATGTCCGGTGGGTTCCTGGTCATAGTGGGATTCGAGGGAATGAGGAGGCGGATGTCATGGCGAAGCAGGGTGCGGCGCGGGCCGAGCCGTCGACGAATCCGCCTTCGCTGGCTTGGGTGATGAGGAGGGCGCGGGAAGATGCCTCTTTGGAGACTTATGAGGAATGGGCCGCGTATAATCTTGCCCCCTTCTAAGAGGTACCACGTGGTGGATCTGGGCGTCATTTTAGGGGGACTTTTCTGGAGTCTGGGCATTTTAAGGTTATTTCTGTTGCATTTCGCGCGGGAATAATCAGGTATGGCGACGTCTCGACTTACTCATGGAGATTCTGTCACGCTGATGTTTCGCTCTTCTGCATGTGTGTGCGGGAGGCGGGTGCATCAGTAGCGTCCCTTCTGTTGTGGGCAGATTCCCTCAATAGACGATACGCTGTTGAGTCTTCTGTAAGTTGTAGTATGCATGTCACAGAGAGAGGATAATACAGCACTCGTAATTTGTATCCTCTGCCACATCGCGACTCACTGGCATATACTGCGCTGATCAAGCACCTACATATTCGTGGAATATACTAGGTATGTATCGGGGTGCTATTGAATTTGAGACCCTAATATCACGTCATGTACTTTGACTTGAAACCTTGCAGCTGCCAGCAGTAGGTTAGGTAGCTGGGTGGCAGGACGGAGTCGTCGTATGTGTCATCTACAGACTCCAGAGGGTCTCAATTACATCGCCACACATTCCTTCAATTTGACCTGATAAGGAGGTCCCACGCGCCGACCACGAACACACGACCACTCATGTGACCTGGATAGACTTATATATTCCCTCAACAAAGTGCTTTCAACCAAGAAAAGTTGGCTGGTAATCTGTCATGCGTCCTCCGGGATGACATGTTCCCCGAAGTACGCATACATTTGTCCTTCACTACAAAGCCATTACTACCTGACTCGTGCCGATGTAAACCCTCCGTTCGCCGAGCCGACGGACCGAGCATCGCAGGCTTCATGGATTGAAACGTTCGTTGCCGTCTCACGTATCAACCGCAACAATCGGTGAGACAGCGAAGACGTCTTGTCAACGTGTAATCACGTCAACGGCCGCTCGGCGCTTCCCACTTATCCCGCCCAATCACATCCGAAACATCCCACTCGGCCGGTCAACTAACTGCTGCTGTGTCGGACTTGGCGTCGCGTCTTCTGTTCTTCAGCTTGCTCCTTATCTTTCATCTTCTATCGAACAACAATGAACATGAGGGTTTTATGTTCTCTTGTCTCTGAAAACAGGCCGATAAAAGGACGACCAACGAAGACAATATTGCAATAATGCCTGACCAACGCTGTCGCTGTGGCGGGGGCTGTTTTCCGATGGACTAGGACTTGACTTCATTCGTAGACGGGCATTTCTTCACCGTCGCATTCTTCTTCAGACTTCAGGGGCATCATGAGCTGTCGAGTGTGTCGGGCTCGAAAGGTAAGCAAGCTGTCCAGCAGAGGGCGTCCTTACATTTACGCTTATTGCGTACTTCACGTGCTCTAAGTCGTAGAATCACTGAATTCAGTAGACTAACCTCCACAGGTCAGATGCGATGGCCGCCCGGATGGCTGCCGCAATTGCGAGCGTCTTCAGCTGGAGTGCGTTGCTGACGATGGGTCAAAGCGGCGTGGAGTGAGCACCTCGTTGTCGTCCTCCTCCGCGTCTATGCGCAGGCTACGCACGTATCGTTCGTGTCAGAGCTGTCGCCTGTCCAAGACAAAGTGCGATGGCGATCGTCCCAAGTGCTCAAGGTGCGAGGCTAAGCGGGTACCGTGTGTTTACAATGGGGGCGCGGCGCCGAGATGGACGCGCAACTTGGACAAGTCGAAGCGTATGTTCGTGGAGGCCGAGGAAGAGGCTCAAGGAAAAGGGGGCAGTGAAACGGAACACGACGAGACGGTGGTGACTGAAGTCGTGCAGACTGCGCCTGTGCCGAGGGATGGCGACGACAGCGATGGCTCGGTCCGGGAAGCTTCTCTGGAATGTTCTGGCCAAGTTCACGACAAGCCATCTATCGTGTCAGATGCGAAATCTATGGCTGTGACGGCATCGCGGTCTCTTGGTGACTCAAAGGACTTACTGGCATCGCATCCCCTCGCCTGGTAAGTTTCTGCATATTGTACTACCTTGTAGCAACAGGCTTATCTTGGCTTGCATCTGTTCAGTCACCAGTGTTATCTGACCTGTAAAAGGCTAGTCTCCCCGAGTCTGCCAACAAGTAGCAATCTTCGCCGTGTAGTTGAGCAGTACTTTGCCAACGTCCATCCTCTGCGTTGCTTCGCCTTTGTGCATAAGCCCTCTTTTATGAGGCAACTCGACAACGGGCTCAGCTCTGATGATGAGTCTGCGCTTTTGCATATCATATGCGCTCACGGAGCCAAGTATGTATGAAGTTTTTCTCTACTTGAAGTGATTGGAATTTCTGTAGATGAATCCCTTTCTTCAACATGAACAATGTCAAAAAATACAACGTCTTTTCGAGAAGCAGAAACGGAAGATAAAGTGAGGGCCTAACAAAGTGCTAGGTTTCTGCTCCTGACCGAAGCACAAGAAGACCATGGCGTTCATCCTCTATTACAAGACGCCGGGAACGAATGGGCCAAACGAGCTGAGTATCTAATGCTGGCAAACTTTGGTAAAATATCTGTACAGCGCTTGATGGTATATACATGGCCAACCTCCAGGCTCCCACCACCTCGGTCAGTGCCCGTGTCAATGAACTGCATAAGCTGACCTTTTCCAGACTGCCATACTGCTCCACGACTTTCACTTTCGCCTTGGCGAGTATGGTCAAGCTCTGATGATAAGTGGCTTGGCCGTGCGCATGGCACATGCCCTGAAAATCAACACCGAATACGATCCCGACATTCTCTGCACGCAAGCAGACACAGCTGCGCCATCCGTCGCCTCTAGAGAGAGCCTTCGACGTCTCATGTGGGCGTGCTATGTCCTGGACGCCTGGGCCGGCAGCGGCGTCGACCAGCTCACTCTGCTGCGAGAAAACGACATCAAAATCCAGCTTCCCTGCAACGAACGAAATTTCGGATTGCGAATCCCTTCCGTCACCGAAACCCTGGGCATCGGTCACGTCTTGCAGTTTCTCCCACCTGCTATTGTCCCGCGCCGTCCCGCTGCCAACATGGGCATTATGGCGTACTACATCCGGGTCGTTGCTCTCTGGAAACGCATCGTCCGCTACGTCAGCCATTTGCACGCCGCATCGCCTCCCCCCTGGAATCCAGACTCTCTTTTCGCTGCGTTGGAAGCAGACCTGCGCTTGTGGCGTCAAGAGCTACCGGACTTCGTTGACTACACCACCGAGACGATTTACGCGCGCCTCGACTCGAATCAACTAGGCGCGCTGGTGCTGATGCACTGTACATATCACCACAATTACCTCGAACTGTACAAACTCACCATGCCGGACCTATTCAAGCTGCCTGAGCCGTTGGCGTTTTCATCGGAGCACCAGGATTTCCTGCAAACAGCGCAAGCAAATTGCTACTATCATGCTCGGCAAATCGCCGAAATTCTGGCCGAAGCCGTTGAGCATGGTTCAAGACTTCTTTCCGATAGCTTGTTGCCGTTTTTTGTCTACGACAGCAGTCGGCTCATGTTATACTATGTGGCACGGCTGCTGGATCCAAACCGGCCTGATGCGGAAGCTAAGATGAGGGATGCCGTCAAGGCGGTGGGTAGCAATAGTCGGGTTCTGCGCATGATGTCGGCTCTGTTTCCTATTGCACAGTCACTGGTAACGTTGCTCCATCTCCATGGTGTGTAGTGTGGCTGACGAGGCTGACGTCTGAGTGCCGCCCGCAGTCTACGACAATCGAGCGATGGCTGTTCAAGATTCAGGCCCAGCAAAATGTTGCACCCGACGACTTATTGACGAGTCTAAAGTCTGATGATGAGTTGAGATCTAACCAAGCAGTCATGTAAGTCAAAGTGTCAGCAAGCAAACAACAGAGCAAATAATTTTGTTCTTCTTTCCACCACAATACAAAGAGCAGAATGAGGGGAAAAGAAAAAGAAAAAGAAAAACACGGACTCATCTCTTGTAGATCAAACGGCATAAACAATACTCGCGATCCGACAACATCTCCAGACTTTGTTCTCTCGCCATTCGTTCTACCTTCACTAGCTCACCCAGGAGCCAATTCCAGAGCCGGAGTTGAAGCCGAAGCCGAAGCCGAAGCCGAGGAGCCGCAGGGAGTCGCCAAAGCCGTCGCCGCCCGAAATACAAGCTCAATCTCAAACTTCAGCACACAGAATCCCCACGCCGGAGGACCAGCATCATGGGACGGAACCAGTCTAGTTCACCCACGCTCAAATCTCAGCCAAGAAGTGCCCCTCAAGCCAAGTCTGCAGCATGAGCGACCGGTGCGGGCCAACCAACACCCACATGGGAAAGCGATTTCCGGAAATTCCATGTGCCACGCTCTAGATCTGGACGACTTGCAGAATTTTCTCTCCTGGGATCTGTATGGTATCATAGAGATGGGCGGATCAGTCTCAAATGAGGACATGGATGACGCGGTGTCGCAGTCATGGACGGGGGCGATTTAGATTGCAAAGCCAGGACCAAGAGGTCCATATTTAGGTACTTACAAGCGGTTTCTCGCGTGGGTACAAGTAAACGATGAGACAAAAACCCTCGGGATTCATTCGCGATTGAGTCTTGTCGGCTCTTTCTTACGAATACCTACAGGCTACTGAGCATTGCAATTTGCAAAGCAAAGAAAGTGTGTGGAGGAACCCGACCCGGCCCTGGCACTGGGCAGTGGTGTGGCATTCCCCGCCTAACGGACGGCCCGTCCCGCAGAACATTCCAGCCGGCAGTTCTCCACCAACGGGCCAACGCATCCAAACACAATTCCGGCATAGGTATGTATGAGGTACATACCTACTCTGTGTGTTACCGGCATGTCGGGCTGACCAAATCTTGCAGGCCATTCCGCGGCCCGCCACGGCCGATTCGTTGATTTGGCTATCTCGTCCGATGGGTCGCGAGAGATGACGGATTTATTCGCGCAAGGCGACGAGTTTGTTCGTAGAGGTCCGAGGGTGGACAGATCGGGTGGAGGCTCTTACGAGTCACATGAAGAGCCTTTCGCAGTGTCGGTGGATCACGGGCAAGCAATGGCTCGCACTTGTGATGGTGATGATGATGATTATGGTGATGACGTATTCTGTCATCGTTGGTGTGAATTTTATGTGTGATATTGCATCTGTTGCCGGCATGTAGGTATGTAGATCTGTCACTCATGCCGTGATAAATTTTCTGTTTCACATGTCATTAAGACATCATCACATATCTGCACCTGCGCAATACGCCATTTCGAGCTTGCACGAAAGTACTTAGTATCCTGTGATAAAAGATTAGCGCAGCCTATCGGCCACTTCACTTTACAATTACAGTCAACCCAAGCTGGCCAGAAACCAGGCGAAGACCAGGGGGACTTTCAAGGTTCCCAAAAAGATAAACCGTCCAGTAAGCGAATGATAGGCCCGGCCTGATCGCCTGTGCGTTCTTGCTCAAGGTCCTTCGAAGGCTCGAAGCGATCAAGGTCCAACTTCCAAGGCAGATCTCTCTTTTCGCACGTGTGTCGCCCACGTCCATACGATTGAGTATCACTGATCAGAAGCGATTCTACGGTCTATCTGCACACACATATGCCGCTCTTTGACGAAGCTGCCGAAAAACATCTTGACCCCGGAGCGGGTAATACGATCACGACTCACGGGGTCATCGCTGCTCATCTACCAGACCTACACACAGATTCTACCAGCCAATGATGGGATATCATTGAGAGACACACGATCCGCGGAACTTGGCTCGACAATCCCAAACCAAGGCAGTATGATTGTAGTGAAGTCAGAGTACTAAGTAGGCCGTTGGGAGCTTTTTACGAGGTTTCACAAGGTTCCACCAAGGTTCACGTCTTCACGATGCGTCTTGAGAATTCGGAATGCAAAGTCGCAGCGTCAATGAAGAGAATCAGCAAGTTCATATACAGTAAGGCTCACTTCTTGTAACTGAGTTGTGACTGTAGACGTGGTGGACCGTGGACCTCGAAGCCGCGTTAATAAACTGTCAGAGCGTTCCTTGTACGTCTCACAGCGATTATTGACGCACTTCAGCCGCAGGATAATTCCGCCTACATATGGAGGAGCAACACTTTGCGACAGAAGGATCTTTCTAGGCGTGTGTGGCTGTCAGCTTTCACGATGTTATCTGATGCACTTGGGCTTGTATCACTGATGATGGTGTGACATAGTGACATAATGACATTGGTGTCTGATGTCTGACACAGAAGTGCAGGTCCCAGACTCTCAGGATCAATGTAGAATGATCATCGAACTGAATGATTTGATAGGAGATCTATCTATGAGATTGTAGGGCAAGAGACATTGCCCTGCCATACCTAGGGCATGCAGCAGCTCATTCCACCGTAGGTAATCTTCATAATTCCATGAGCTCGCTGCTCAGATATCTACACTTGGGCAGAAAGGCACCTCCTACGGTGTCCTACCTACCTTAGGAGGTACGTATTCCTCCAGAATTCCTAACCCGAGTGGCCTCCACTCGTGCTCCGAAGCCGTACATCGTCCATGCAGAATTCATCTTACATAAACCCACAAAATTGCCCCGACCGAAGACTTCATTCGAAGAGCGCATGTGAGGTCAAACTTCTGACGACCCTTTTCTGCATAGTAAGCGTAAGCACAAGGTGTCATTTAGCTGAGAATGGACGTTGGAGAGCTTCTGTGATTAGGTAGCTTCCGTGATGCGCCGAGCGTCAGATTCCCCGTCTCGCCGTGCCCATCCTAGTCCGGTCTCCCGTCGGATGTGCATACCATCGGGGAATCGGAACCTATGTACACATTACTGGTCGCGAGACTCGTAACTACCTATTGGGAACTCGGGAGAAAAGCCCAAAATGTCCCGGGTTGCGGGGGCGGGGCCCTGCAGGCTGCGAGACCGTCACCGTAGACGGGCGACGGGCGTGACATTTATAGCGATTTGTGCAGAGCTCGCCAATGCGTAAATATCCACACAAATGTTCATTTCGCAAATGTTCAACCAGCATGACCGATCCTGCTTAAGCCTGCTTGCTCGCTGCTCAGAAAAATCACGCACAACTTTGAAATGACTCCCAATATTGTATTGCTCAAAATAGGGCTGTCTGTCTGGCACAGTAGCTAGCTATATTGAAGCATGTACAGCCCGTAGATTCGCCTAACGCCTCTTTGCCAGCTTTTTGGTCGGAGGATATATTCCGGCCACGGCGCTGTGCATGGTCTTTGGTACATGGCATGAATGAGTCTCTGCTGCAACAGAGTACAGAACTACGGATATCCGCTGCGAATTTCTATTCGCGTCGCATTTTAAAGATTTCTGATGCCCGGGACCTGTGACGCGAGCTGTCGAGAGCGAGGCCTACAGTGGCCCGACAAACTGCTGGTATTGTCCGGAATCCGGATAGATCATAGATGCGAATAATGGTTGTGCATGTTCCAAATCATTCCACCATCTGAGCCCGGCTTGCCTCGGAGCATCTAGACTTAGCCTTTAGGTACGAGAACTTGTCTCCCTCAGAAGCCCCTCAGAATCCTGATTGACAATATGTGTGATTTTCGCCCTTCGAGTCTCCTCCGCTATAGCTATTGCGTGGCAAGGCTTTATGATCCCAGTGCGCATAATCCGTCATGACATCCCCTGTCATCCAGCGTGGATCGAACAACTCTGAAGGCGGTATTGGCTGACTCGGGTTCGACATACTCCTGCCTCCTTCTAGTTCCATGTTATACTCGAACGAAGACGGAAAGGGGCTGCCTTTACTCTGCGCAAACATGGGAGTTTGGACTTGGTAGGATGGCTGAGAGCTCGGTGACAGAAGACCTGGTTCATAGGAGACAAATAGGAGTGGATCAACCGGACTCTGTGGCGAGCCTCTGCTGAAACCATCTGTCAAGGGTTGTGATGAAGCCTTAAATGTCAAATAATCAGAAACGGCCGACCCAGGCCCTGGCTCAGACAGGCCGCCGCCAGGTAGCCTCGACGACAGCTTCTCGTGTACTTGGTGCATTGCCATGGCAAGCGGGCAATGGCCGAAGAAGTACGCATGCTGTTGATACGAGGCTTCTATAATCGGCCACGCTTGGCGCACCAGTGCAATATCATTGCATGTATTACACTCGGCTATTGCGGTCGATAGCGCCAGCCAAGGAACGGTGACTGTGAACCAACGAAATCCCTCTCCACGAGGATCTGAGAACATGAGCTGGAACTCTTCCAATGTCTGCAAGGATTTTCTTAGCAGACCTGTGTCACTGCCGCTCGAAGCTGATGGTGGGGTTACCGGAGACAAGATGCCTGACATCTGTTGGCTAGAAAGATAGTCGAATGAGAGTCGCACAGAAGATACAATGCATTGGGTGCTGTGCCATGTGAACCAAGCATAGGACGAGGATTCGGGGTTGCAAAAATGAAGAAGTGCCAGCGTTTGTTGCTGGAATTGTCTGAAATAGTTGCGTCGCTGCTGTTGATCGGGAAGATTGGCCCACGCCGATGGTGAGGTGTCGCCAGCACTGCTGAGCATAGACATGGACATGCTGTCAAGCTTCCCTGAATCGGGAAAGTTCAGAAGACGGCCTGCTACTTGTGCGCGATATGTTACAAGAGCAAAGGTGGTCTCTGTAAGTTCTTCTCGATCAGGAACCTGCTCCGAGGTGGCTAGGTCAAAGTCGAAGTCATTGACGTGACAAACCTTGGAGACGGCGGCCTCAACGTCTTGGTAACTAATGAGTGGCTTCGTTGATTGTACAAATGCAGCTTGCAAGTCAAGGAGACAGATTGTCAGCCATAATCGCAGTCTCATCTGTTGATGGAAAAAAGTCTCTGCTGCTGGCCCTTCGCTCGGTCCTCGGTTCACTCCCATGGCCAAGGTGATTTTCACCGCTAACGCCACCAATGTCCAAACCGCGGTACTTCTCTCTTCTGATCGCCTACCGACCTGTCCAAAGGGGGAAAAAGTTGTCAATGGATGTCGTGACGCAACGTCGCAAATATTATCCTCAAGAGCTTGGAACGACTCACCAAGTAAAGAACAAAGGACTGGAGGATGATCCTACACCGCGTGGACAATAAACCAGCCCTCTCAAGGGCTACTTCACACTGCCTACGGTACGTTGAGACTATAGTAGACTTGCTCGTATGACACATGGCTTGGCATTGTGCTTCGCTCAACGTGTTGGCGGCAGCATAGCACACGGCTGCTTTCAAGGCTTGTACAGAGCTGTGGCCGTCGGGGTAGCCCAGATATGTTTTACCGTCCATTAACCACTTGCTTAGTGAAGGACGGTGTAGAATTTTGATGACGGGGTCTACGTTGCGCAGATAGACACCGCAGAGTTGCGACATGATTGATCTGTCACCGAACGGGATTCCAGGCGGAGTGTTGATGCTCAGACAGCTGTTAAGGCCCAGCAAGTTAAGGCAATGCAGACCGTCTCTACCTTGGCCCTCCTGGTCCAGGTCATCTGCATCGGCATCTCCGTCGTAGGCTTTGCAGATATGCAGCGCTCCATATTCACCAAGTCCTCTATCCTGCAAAGCCAAAGAAGCGCACGAAGGCGTTAGCACTGATTCAGCGACAATACACAATGAATGAGTCTCACCTCAGACATAAAGCCTGCCTCGAAGTGACCCGATGGCCCCGATTGCGCAAGGAAACCGCTCTCATGGTGGTCACTGCCAACAGAAAGCTCTCGCTGCTTCCCAGATGAGGGACTGGGCAGGCTCGCCGCTGCAAGCTGTGCATCTGCGAGCTCGGTTGGGTCGGTATTCTGTGTTGTACATGGAAACACAGTCAGCTTTGTATTCCCTGGTTAGATTTTGGCAGCCGCCACCTCCTGCTCCCCAAATCCCGCTTCTTTCACAGCAAGCATCAAAGGGCCACGATGATGTTGATGTATATTGAACGGAGGTTTTGGAAGTTCAGAAGTCGGAGAAACCGGGGAAGTCGGGTTTATCGCACCAGTGAGCGGGTACCACCTGCCACCAATGGCATCTGTTGATGTCTGCTTGACTCGCAACTCTTATTAAGGCAGTCGCGACTGTGGCCACACGAGCCCATTTTCTGCACGAGGCATTCCAGCCTACGAATCCGTTCCACAACCTTCTGATGCCCACAGTCAGCCGCAAGGCAGGGCTTGGCAGTAGTCATTCGCCATTTCCTTGATGCTGCAAGCACACCTTCATCATCGTCTTGTTGGGCGCATGAGGGGCCCATCAGAGGGAAGGCAGACAAACAAACAGCGCAGCACTTACAGAGTCCCTCTTTGATTCTCCAATCGAAGCATTCCCGAATATCTCCGGCAGGTCTTCGCCTGGCACTGGGGCCTCGCAATGCCCAGGACGAGATCCAAGTCCAAGTTCAGTAGCCACATGTTCAGCGGAATCGGTCGGCGAGGACGTGCTTGCCGCTGAGCCTGGGCCGATGGTATCTTGCCGACGTTTGATAGACGGAGGTGGTGTCGTTGACCTCTGAGATGGAATCTTTCGGGATCGACGAGCATGGCGGCCTCGAGGCAATCGTGGACGATACACGGGCATACAAACGACCCCAGACGAGGTGCAATTGGTGCAAGGATCGAGTTTGTCGCATTTGAGCTTGCGATCTCGACACAGCGCGCAGCTAAGTTGCGGGATCGCTCTCTCCTTGTGTTGGACCTGACGCTCGCCCATTGTCATGTACGTCGTATGTACGACACTCGATGATGGCTCATGTGACAAGCTCATAGCAAAGCCCTCGAGGCTGTAAAGCAGACAGCAAGAAGGTTGCCTGCAGGCATGACATTATATACATACTGGTCGGCAAAGGTGGTTCGCGACCCAGCGCTTATATTTGCAATGCACTGGTGTGGCAGTCATGCGGCTGTATGCAACTCGGTGTGTTCGAGGGGGGGACGAATTCGCTTATCGGGAAATGCTGATCGTGAATCAGGGGTCTGCGGCTGTTGTAGGTGGCCCGAGGCTGACATTCCTGTGCAATGTCTATGCATTTCGCACGGTCATCTTTTCGTCTCATGTCATTAGACGGACCATGATGAATCTGATTGACTTTGGAGCGTTTCCTGCAAAAGAGACTCCACGCCCTGTTCAGAGCATGGCCGCAGCAAGTGTGGCCGCGTGTGAAAATACTGCCTTGGGATCCAGTCGGAATGCACGCCACTTTATTACCAGGAGCCTGCGACTTCAGATTGGTGTTGCACCTCCCGGGTGTCCCGAACACGGAGTGTCATCGAAGCAAGCACTTCTTCAGCTGCAGGGAAAAGTCCATCGATTCGACAGCGGCGTGCATATCGTCACAATCGTCTTCTAATGCCACCTCCCAGCCACTTGAGCGCCGCTCCACAATGAGGCTGCTTCGAGATGGCACAAGACGGATGAAGAGGGACGAAACAACACAGCAAGTTCTGCAAGGCTGGTCCGCTCCAGCGCTGAATCAGTGAATCCTGATGCTTGCTGTGCCAAGCAAGATAGAACCTTGGCTGGGGGGAGAATAAGCGCTGTTCCATTGCGAACGCTTTTGGCGCTGGGGGTGTAACCATCTCGGTTCATCATTCCGCGGTCCATTCCGCGGAAGGCTGTGCGGTCCCATTCCGTCCGTGGTGCCTTGATGGTGGCGCTTGACAGGTTGAGAGTTGAGACCATCTGAGGCACGGAGTCGGAGTCGGAGTCGGATCCGGGTTTGAACAAGCTCACATGGTGATTCCTAATCCGTTTGCCTACAGATCCGAAGTGGATCCTTGGGGCAGGTTCGTTACAAGACGTGATGCCAGATGGGCTGAATCACGTCTACTTTTTTTGTATCTACATGAAATGGCCAGGCCTTTCTGTCGTGACCAGCACTGAGAAGCGAACAAGGAGAGGCTTCTTCGACAGAAATCACTTCGAAGTTCGAAGTGCCAGTCTAAGAGGTAGTGTTGTGACGTTGTCTACAAGACGTCAGCAAGACTTTCGAGTGTCGAGCAAGTGTTGCCTATAAGACGTGGTCCTCATGCTCAAACAGCACGATGCTACATTATACACGTGGACTCGACATATCGCACAGCATGAAATCGATTGGGAAAGGGGATGACGAGACTCTGGAGTAGCGGGTCCCTTGCAACCCCCGTCGCTCTTCATCCATCTCTGATTCCTCTCTGTCAGAGCTTGGGTCGGCGCTTCAGTTGCGACTTATTGCGAGCCATCAAGTTTGCACAGCCCGTCTGTCAGCCTTGACGGAGACACAAAGGAGGCAAATCCAGTTATGAGTATTCCCATTGAATATTCCCATTGAATATTGCCCGACTGGTAACCCGAAAAATGGGCGCTAATATCGACGAGACCGAGCGCAGTACGGACGCGATACACAACAGCCGCATTTCGAACAGACAGACTTGGCTACGTGCCACAAGTAGCTGTATGTAGCCGCAGGGCTTCTTGTAAAGGAATAGCCAAACCAGTTACATAGGTACAGCAGAGTGCTTGAAAGTTGAAACAGTAATGGGCTCGCGTCAGGCTGGAGAAAACCCAGAGCGGGGAAGTCGGAGACGAAACACTGTTTCTGACCATCGTTATGTGGCATCTATGCAGGTCGTCGGACGTATCCGCAGTTCGTTACATCACAGTTTCTCCGATTTCGCAAATACCCGCACTTGCTCTCTCATATCATCGCAAGAAGAAAGGCGCAAGACCTGTAGCATCGTGCGCAGAGTTGGCAGAATGTGCCATGGCCCCATGAGTGCGTTGAGTACCTACAGAGGTACCTAGCAATGCAGTGACCAGTCCATGGAGTCTGGAACCTGTTACCTGAGGCCCGCCAAGCTGCACGTCAATCACTGTTCTGCTCGGTCATGCGGTCAGGTCACCACCCCGAGATCGCTGCGCCGATAACACTCACGCGACTGTCGGATCCGACATCGTCGGTTACGTGTGACGAGTCGGGGAAGATATGTGCTACACAGTGCACGACTCTAGCAGAAAACGAACTTGATCATGTAATAAGATGTGCGACACAAGCGTTCTCTGAAAACTGGTTCCGCACGGTTCTAACCGCCTAGTACCGTTGAGTCCGGGGATCCCTGAGGCTAAGTAAACTGTAAGACAGCTCATCGAAGGAACGATGCTTGCAGCTTTTAGCAGTGTATGCTTTCATTACCACGCTAGGTAGTAGGGGTGAGGTCATCCCGTCTTCAGCCGGGCAGTAGTTGCCAGCCAAGGGTCCAGGGAACATAAGTAAGCAGAGAGGATGCGAAGCATTTCTGTGTCGCGACTCGCAACCGCTTTGAGGGTATTTGTCACTGATGGCCTGGTCTTGTTGCAAGGAGAATGCAGAGTCCAGAACTCCAAATATGCTCATTCGCTGTAGGGTACTTGTAACGCGGAGGAACTGCGCTCGGGATTGTTCGTGTTGTTGTTTTCATGACAAGGAAATGTCAATCCAATCGCCAGATCTCTTCCTGTTCTGGAGCGATCATCATGTTAAGCATAATTGTAGCGGGTGATACAAATGCATTCCCCGCAAATTGTGCTCCTCCGTCATCCATGTTTTGCATGCAATGTGCATAACATAATGGGAGTGCCAACTCAAAGTTTCGGCTAGTAAGACTAAGCTCACCTCTTCTTCTGTTAAATCTGTGCAATACCGTTCTAGAAACGCTTTCGTACAATCGTGTCACCGATGCTTTTATAACAAGGACAATTTATCACGACAAAGACAGTGAGACACTGTAATAAGGGCCTCAGTTGAGGGCTTGGAACTTTTTCATTCAAAATACGATAATAGGCTTTGGCTCTCTAAGGGGCGCTGGAGGTTTCCCGTTTCTTTTTGAATATCGGAGTGTCAAGTGATCTCATGTTCGAGGTTGGGAAATGTTCTTTTGCTCCAACTCTTGAGTCTTGAGTCTTGACTTCTTGGCTACACATAGTGTAAGGTGGTGCTTCTCTTCTTTGTTCCTTAAGTTCAAAGTTGAAAGTTCCGGCACCTAGCTCCTTTGTTGTTCGAACTTCGGACTCGGGCCCTGTTCCTCTCTGTTACCTGAGTTCTGGCACTTAGCCTCCTCGGTGCCTGAACTCTGAATCCTCCCATCTTGATTTTTTGTTGCTGACAGCTGTAGCCTGTTCTATGAGCTGTGATGCTCTGCTGCTTAAGCTTCAGCTTCACGGACCAAGCGTGCCTACCTACATGTGTGACAGACAATCACCCGTGACCGAGAATCGCCAGTCAATTGGCCATGCCTCGTGCGCTTGATTTCGTTTCGTGCCTGGCGCTGGAAGCTTCCTTGAGAGAATAGGTGTGTGAATCACTAAATTTGTGGTTCTTTTGGCGATTGGCGATACTACTGTATGGCAACTTGCAAGTTTATACCTTGTGCTCTTTATAAATGATCTTGGCGAAGTGTCATGTCAGAGGAGCACATACCTGTGTACATGGTTCGGTGTAAGTTTGCAGGACAGGGGGCAGATATTGTGGTGTTCGTTTACGGTTTGGCACATTAACACACCGTTCCAAGTATCTTGCCAACCGACTATGTATATCGTATACTCCGTATTTCCGAATTCATATGCCAGGATTACCCCGGACTCCCAGTTCAAGCTACAACGAGTAAAATATTGCTTTCGAGGAGGTAAGGAAGATAACATGGCTCAAGTGTCTAACCTACCTCCCTATGCTGAGAATACCAAAAGCGGGAGATCTCAGATGGCGACCCTACAACCACATAGACAGTGGAAACAGAACTGAGAAAGTGCCCCTAGGTAGAGTGAGTTGCTTGTGACGGACAAACAGTAATCGATCACGTAAGACGTGCTACTGCGAGATATGTCGGACACTCAAGTCCTACCACATATCTGTTTCACAGATCGCAAATTCGCAATCAAGGAAAGGTTTCCTCGGTTATGATGGACGAGGATATTGCATACAAGCCATGAACTACGCCATATGCTCGGCTCCAAGTACACCGGCTCACGCTGTTGCAAGCGAGGTTGACCGCCTCACTGCTCGAATCAAAGCTCTTAGCTTGATGCCCATTGCCACACCGTCTGTTTTGATAATCACGTGCTTATCTTGTTTCCCAGGTCGCCAAGCGGACCTTATCAGAGAGGTTGGAAAACTGAAATGCCACCACAGGCCAGCCAGCCAATTGCCGACAAATCCGGCGTCTCGCCACGTCAGTGGTCACATCGCCAGCCACCTCCTGCCATTATGGGGGTTGGGTGTCGGAGCGGCAATGGGAATAAGAGGTATGTACCTACATACATGACCGGAGAACCCAACGTCTTGACAAGGGCTTCCTCGGCTATTTCACCAAATGGGGTGGAGCTGCGGGTGGCGTTGTCAGAAGGACGGAGCTTCAGCTCGAAATTCTTCATGCATGATGCATCAGATCTGCAACGAAGCTTCGACACTTCGGCTACGGGCTACCTAACATACCTGGTATTGTGGAGCCCCGCCAGATAAAATCCCGTTCGATTCAGTGGTGCCGAGGTGGCGCCCAAAGGGCCGTTGACGTCACCCAGATCATTGAGTTATTCAGATCATAAAATGCATGCTTCGCAGCGAGACCGGTGACGCGCCATTGTACAGAGGCAGAAACGGGAACAGGAGAGGAAGAAGAAGAAGAAGAAGCAGTAAGAAGAAGAGTAAACCCAACGAGGAAAGATTAATATTAAAAAGAAGAGACGAGTTTGCCACCTTGTTATCTCGCCCGACAACGGCGGGTTTCGGAGGCGGAGTTGATTGATTCGGTCCTGTTTCCTCGGAAGGACTTCGCGCGGAAGCTCCTTCCGCGACGCGCGATGCTCCGCAAAGGATAAAAGACCGCACTATGATTCGTCTATTGGAAAGCATGAAAGGGACCCCTGGGCAAATGGACATGGGGGGGCGGGACTTGTACGGAGTAAGTTGTAAGTCGCGCGAAGATCCCCGAACCCTTCAAAGTTCACAATCTCACCAATGGTACCTACTCCGTACGGTGGATGAGGTAACGTACCCTATCGGCCAGTATCCATGTGGAATTTATCACGAGTCAATTCGCTTGTTGGCTACACTGCAGAGAAAGCGCCCTTATGCTTCGCGCTTTGTGCCCTCTGGCTGGGCCACTTTCGGGGCTTGGCCTCGATGTGTGTTGGGGGTTTCTCTGCAAGACCGTTTAAATAGTTGCCGCTCGTCTTCTTCCCCACCCTCGGCGCGAAGCTGTTGATTCCAGCTGTCTCTGCTCTTTGTTCTTTTGGTCTGCTTTTTTCCTCGTCGCCAGACTGAGACATTTACAGGCAAAACAACAGGCCACGGGTGTTCCGTCGTCCTGTTCATAGTACCGCTGCTATGGCCCAGAATCATGAGGACGCGGCTGCCGAGTAAGATATTTTTTTCCTTTACTCCGTATTTCCTTTTTGAACAGCTCCCCACCCCCGGCCGTTCATGGACAAGATGGTGGCCATATCGTGCGTAATTAGGGTTTTAACCCCCTATGTTGTAGGCTTCACGGCGAGTTCAAGGCGCGGTTACCCAGCCGTGACGGCAATACCGATTCGGCAACCGGTGACATGGAGAAAACATATCTGGGCGATAAGCACGATCTCACCATAGATAATGAGGCTGGGCCGTCGGCGGATGGGGAAGAGCCCAACGACCACGAAAGGAGTACTCTGCGCCGCGTTGGCGAGAACTTGCCCGCTTCAGCATTCTTGATCGCTGTTGTTGAACTCACGGAGCGATTCACTTACTACGGCGCCCAGGGTCTGTTTCAAAACTACATCAGCTATCACAAAGATGGGCGCGATGGCCCCAAAGGTCTGGGACTTGGGTCTCAAGCCGCGTTTGGTCTCAACTTATTCTTCCAATGGCTCTGTTACGTGACGCCTATTCTGGGCGCCATCATTTCGGATCAGTATCTGGGAAAATACAAGACAATCGTCATTTTCTGCGGCGTGTACTGGCTCGGGCTCGTCATCCTCTGGACCACGTCACTTCCTGTTTCGATTGAGAATGGCGCAGGCTTGGGGGGATACATCACGGCCATCATCATCATCGGTTTCGGTACGGGTGGTATTAAGTCCAACATTGCGCCGCTTATTGCCGATCAGTACCAGCGACGTACAATGGCTATCCGGACCGAGCCGAATGGCGAACGGGTCATTATTGACCCTGCGATTACTTATCAGCGCATTTACATGGTTTTCTACTGGTGCATCAATGTCGGATCCTTATCCCTGATGGTCACACCGTTCATGGAGCTGTACACAGGGTTCTGGACTGCGTTTCTCATGTGCTTTTGCACGTTCAACGTCGGTATTGCGATTTTGGTGCTCCGGCGCAAGTCGTACGTTATTCGGCCGCCGCAGGGCCAGATCATTACGGATGCGTTCAAGGCGATTGGCATGATGATTACGAATGGCAAGATGGATGCTGCGAAGCCGTCATGGCGTGCGCAGAATGGCAAGAACAGCAATCTGAACTGGAATGATCACTTTATCGATGAGTTGAAACGTGCGCTCATGGCGTGCAAGGTCTTCCTCTTGTACCCCGTCTTCTGGGTCTGCTACGGACAATTCTCGAGTAACTTTGTCACTCAGGCTGGACAGATGAAGGTCGGGGGGATGCCCAACGATTTCATGCAAAACTTTGATCCGCTCTCCATTCTCATCTTCACGCCCGTCTTGGAGAAACTTGTGTATCCTTTCCTGAGGAAGCGCGGCATTGAGCTACGGCCCATTGCACGTATCACGATTGGCTTCTTCTTTGCTTCACTATGTTTGGGGTATGCCGCCATTGTGCAACATCTCATTTATAGCGCCGGGCCTTGCTACGACTCGCCGCGTGATTGTCCGGCCGGGACTCTCGCAGATGGAAAGACGATCCCGAATAACATCCATGTCGCCATCCAGACTCCCGCCTACGTCTTCATTGGTCTTGCCGAAATCTTCATTTCTGTCACGGGTCTCGAATATGCTTACACTAAAGCTCCTCCTACCATGAAGTCGTTTGTTCAAAGTTTGTACCTGTTCACCAACGCTTTTGGATCTGCCATCTCCGAGGGTCTTGTTCCGGTCGCCAAGGATCCCAAGTTTGTGTGGATGTACACGGGTGTCGGTGTCACGGCGTTCATTACTGGGTGTGCCGTTTACGCCATGTTCCGACACTATGATGCTCGGGAGGATGACATGTACGCTCTCGATCGCGACTTACCTGTTTTGCCGCTGCCGGCTGAGAAAGAAAAGAGGCTGGGGGAGTAGATCAGCCTTGGAGTTTCATGTTTTATGTTGCAGGATATGTATTTTACGTTGTTGAGATGAATGGGTTCATAAGTAACGATTCGGTATATTTACCAGCAGAAGAGGAATGACTTGATTTTAAATTTAATGAGATGCACGGTTGAATGGTCACGGACTGATATCCCATAACATATTCTTGTTGTCACCACAACGCGGCACAAATCCCACATGTGATATAGGCAAAGACGGATATGATTACACGAGCATCTCAGCATTGAGCATTCACCACCTAAGAAATGAGAAGAATCTCGAGTGTCGAAATGATCTCTGTAACGCCTTGTCTCGATGTTCTATGCTCTATATATCCCGAACAAGATGGCTCGAAAAGAAACCAGACGCCCCCAGAATCCTCACAAGAATGGTAGAACCTATAATCACGAAAACTGGCCAGAAAAGTATGAAAAGGGGGAATGCCAAGGTCGCGTGGCCATGAAAAGATAGTATGTAATTACAGCGGGATTTCAAACCCCAAGAACCAGGGTTATATTTCTCAGCTCGAGGTACCGTTTGCCCCTCTACATGGGACGTATGTGTTGTGTTGTGAGTTTTCACAGCATGTTTGCTGTGCTAGTGTGTATGTTTCGTATCGTGTCACCCGTCCAACCAGGAAAGTATGTGCGCTAATTTGTTAGGGCGCCGATAAAGCAAACAATGTGCTGATTTTTTTTGCGTGTCGATATAGCAAGCATGTGCCTCTTCTGTCTGCGTGCCCATTCCGATCGACAGCAAGGAGAGACGCGTGATGAGGCGAAAAATGTTCGATAGGGGAGAGAAAAAAGAAACTCGGGAAGAGAAGGCAACACCAGAAGAGAATAAACAAAAAAAGATATCAATAAGCAATGGAGCATAGGGAAATCAGTCATCTGTCTCGTCCCAGTCGTTCTTCGTCGTCTCGTACGAGTTCGTATGCTGGCCGGAACTCGGTACCTTGCGCGTCAATGGCGAGAGCTGGATTCGGCCGCGTGTTGGTGACGCCACCGAGGGAGGAGTAGCCTTGCTGGTAGAGACTACAAAAGGGGACGTCGAGGCAGCGAATAAACTAGTGTGCAACATGGGAATTAGCTTTTGCCGGTGAAGAGAAGGGCTTACACAAAGTGTGATAGAGAGACAGAGAGAGGAAGGGACACAAATGGAAACACGCGTAGATAGTGCAGAGTGATGAAAAGCGAACGGGAAAACAATAGACAGGGAGACAGAGTCAAGACAGAACAAACATACAGTCCAGATATCAACATAGTGCCAGTCAAGTATAGGATTCACCCGCATAAACTGCGGCCACCCCTTATCCGTCTGCGCAAATGGTGTCAAGAACTCGCAGTGTGGATCGGTCCGTCTTGTGCCCATAAAGATGGCCTTTACAGAAGGCTTATCCTCTCGATACGCCACAAGCGCGCGTCTCATCGGCAGCGCATAGCGCGCCAAATCCAACTGATATTCCTTCGTAGTCCGCGTAACAAACTCCTCTACCTCGGGAAACGGATCCGGCGGCGCAATATAGATAGCTTGTAGTGTAGGCAGATCAACATCGGGGCCATTCATCGGGGAGGAATTAGACGATGATGTCGGCGATGGTAATGATGATGAAGTTTGAGGGTCGTAGATAGCCGGCAGGGAGGCCAGAATGAGGACAAGCAGGACAAGGCAGTCTTTGCCGCCGTTGTAGGACAAGGATAGTTCGGCAGGCCTGGAATGAGAGCCCAACAGCTCGTTTAGCTTTCTATAGTAATGATTGCTTGATGGGACAATTCACAGGGGAGAAAAAGGGTCTCATTTCCTTACCCATACCGCCGCAGCGCCTCTTGTACCACCTCTATGGACGCGCGAGTCTGCATCTGTACGCTCCTTATCGCACCGTGGCCGTCACTGGAGAGAGCACAAGGATTTTGCTCCAAGAAGGCGACAACCTTGCGCCGCAGGATGAAGCAAATCTCGGGAAGAGGACGCGCAACCGCTGCGGCCGTCGCCGCCGCAGCAGCTGGGACCATGCCATGGCCGTGACCGTTCTGCATCATCCGGTACGGCGCCTCGGGGGTCTGGAGGGAGTGCGATGCATGCAGCATGGCGGCGAGTAAGACAGGGCGAGGCGAGAGTCGTCGAATCGTCGGGTCGATGGATGAGTTTCTTTGAAGCCGTAGAAAGCGATTGGCGCGGATGGGGGCGCAACGGGGGCGCGATCCGGGGCAGTGACAGACAGTGAACTGTTTGAAGCCGAACTGGATAAAGTGGCGATGGGTTTGGCGGGGAAGGAAGCCGAGGGAAACGGGGGAAGGTTTGAGTGGAGAAGAGGGGAGACTGGACAGAGTAAAGGTTAGGTTGTACCTGGTATGTATAATGTACCCCTAAAAGGTGCATACATACGACTTCCGACTTCCGACTTCCGAGCCGCGGGTCACGACTCACGACTCACGGGCACGAGGCCGCACGAGAAAGCTGCAAGGCTGAATAGCTTGTGATGTGGCTATTGGCTTAATTTGGACCTCGTATGAGGCTGGTAAGGCTGACGAGGTCATGAGGCTGACGTCTCGGTTTCGCTAAGAGATGTTATGTACCTAACCACTGCCAACCAGGGATTCAAAGATTACGACGGCGCGACCATCTATTCTCATCCATTCGCCCCCGTCAATTCGCCATAATACAGGTTTCTATCCATCCACCAAGTACTCTGTACCATCTACGGATATCCCATCGTCAGAGACATTTCCAACACCGTACCTTTATGTTCAACTACCTACATACTCCGTAATAAAGGAACCATGAGTACGGAGTACCGGTTCTTAATTATTGGATAAGCCGCCCGCTGACGCTGACGAGATGCGGACTGGAGGGAAATCGTCGGTGGATGCGGGGGATCGTCAGCGGATGAGGGGCATCTCACGCAGGCTCTGTGTCTCGGAGATCTTTTGAGTGATGAAGTGGGAGATCATATATCTTCAGAGTATGTGCATAACAGCTGCTTGTTCTCGTTTCTCATATTCATCATCAGGCGTCAAGTATATGACATCACTACGATCACTACGATCACGCCCGTTACTCCATCGTGCCCATCGCACTTATTCATCTTGGACCTGCACCAACTAAACGCCATGGTGCTCTCCATCTTCATCATAATCGCTTCCCTCGTTCTCTCTACGGCACAGGGCGCCGCCACCCCTTCCAATACCAAGGGATGCGGCACCAAGCACTCCTTTGCGGGCAAGACGCACGAGTTCGGCATCGACAGCAACGGCCGCCACCGCACATACAGACTCCATCTGCCGTCAAAATATGATGCGCAGACACCGACACCCCTTCTGATTGCTTACCATGGCAATGGGAACGAGCCCGTCAAGTTTGAGCGCCAGACCCGGTTTTCAGACGAGAGCGTGAATCCGCATATGATTGCCGTATATCCCGCTGGTGTAAATGTATGACCTGGAAGAGAAAACATGATCGGTCGGAAACAAGATCACATCAATATAAGAGAACCACATGCTGATAACGGATCTCTTTGTTCCCTCTGTACAGGATAGCTGGCAGGGTGCACCCTACGCCGTCCCCCACGTCAACGATGAGGTCTTCACCATGGACCTCCTCACTCATATCAAGGATCAGTACTGCATTGACGAATCACGAGTGTACGCCTCGGGCCACTCCAACGGCGGGGGCTTCTGCGATGTACTCGCGTGTTCGCGTGACGTGGGGGCTCAGTTTGCGGCCTTTGCGCCCGTCTCCGGTGCCTTTTATACCGAGTTTCAAGGCAACGCTAAGTGCGATGCTGCGGCAGCGGCAGCATCTAAATCATGGCCGCGGCCCATGTTCGAGGTTCACGGCACGGGCGACAAGCGGATTCCATATGACGGTCGAACGTCAGGCGGGAATGGACCTCTGCCATCGATTCCGGCTTGGGTGAGTGCGTGGGCAAAGAGAAACGGATGCGATGCGCGCGTGGCAACGGATCTGGGCGACGGCGTCCATGACTACCGGTACGAGTGCCGGGGCATCGTTGACGGGTTGGAGCACATCAAGGTTGACGGCATGAGCCATGCGTGGCCGGGACCTGGATCGCCGCTACAAGATGTATCAGCAAGGGTTATTGTGTTCTTGAACAAGCATCGCCGCAGGTGAGGGATGAGAAAACGCGGGTGAAGAAGATTGGAGTCCCGTCCCGAGACGGTGGATATCGGCCTATTTTTAATCATAAACCTACTCCGTACGCCGAACAGTTAGGTGATTTTAAGCTAGAATAGGTGGCGGTGAAGAATTTATCTTGTTCATGGTAAAAAGCGAGACACGCAAATTGGATATGCAAGGACTCAAGGAGTGCTCATCCGATGCTTGAACACTCGGAGTATTACTTGGCTGCCCAAACAAACGAAATCGAACTAAGTTTTAAGCATATATTCCGTATACTCGGTACTAGTACGGAGTATGAATAGGCAAATGAGATGGAATTATACATTCAGGTGTGAAACCGGACATGCTCCTCCTTCATAAACTATATTCGGGAATCTAGACCAACATAACCTTATCTCATGTCCTCATTCTGGACACTTGTTTACTTCAAAGTTCAGACGACGCACATGTTCATGGTTCATGGCCAGCCAGCCGGCTGAAGCCAGCAGGAGGCCTGAATCCTGACGCATGATCATTGATGGCAACTTGAACCAGGTTACCAGGGACCATCAGTGGACACCTGATTCCATGTACATACCATCTTGGGCCTTGTCGCTTCCTTTTTGTGGGGGCGGCTCACGATATTGGCGTCGAGGGGAAGCAAAAAGCAACAACAAAGGAGCGACTGGAGAACGGACGTCGGAGAGGCACCATTTCGATGGATAAACACAATGGATGAATCGATGGACAGATTGCGTCGACGGATTGGGCGGATGATGGAGGAGAAGAGTGGATGAACGGCGGGACAAATGACGTACGCACAGAGCGCCGCAAAAGGGCCAGAGTCAACTGTCAGGGGTCCTGGTTGTGGGTTCGCCAAACCCAAATACTGTATGCGCATTGGTCCTGAACTCAAGCACAACAACTCACATCAGCAACTGCCAACGACACACAAAACGACGTTGCATCAACTGAGAGCTTCCATCCCTTCAGCTCCGCAACCGATGTCGTGGAGATGAAAGACTGTTTGACCGCCTCCTTGGTCGATGGTTGGGCTTAATCCGTATGGAATATGCACCTAGATCTTCGGCCGTGCTTCCCCTTCAGACCCTCTGCGCGTCTTTCGGTCCGAGATTCGTCGACAGCATCGTCTCGCCTCATCTGTACTCCACTGTCCGACAGTGCGATCCAGGAACAGGCAAGAATTCTTGCTTCTCCATGTATGTAGCTTGTAAATATGTATCTGTGAAACCCCTGCTGATCGAGCACAGGGCCTTTATCTGTGACCGGGTTGCTTGATTACTGCCCCATCAGAGCGGGCTGGAGCCGGCGACGATGAGCCGACATGCGCGAAGAAGGATCACCCCTTGGAAGTTGGCCTGCATCCGGGAAAGGTGGAAGAGGCCCGAAATCTGAACATGAAGGCGTTTCTAGGGATACAATAACAATATAAAGATCCGCTCGCACAAGACAATTTCTACGATGGCTAGCCTTACGCCCCAGCTGCTGAATCAGTCCTTTCCAGATTGTCTTTGATTCTCCCTCCTTGCATCTACTAGTCGCTAGTTCTCCTTGCTCAAAAATCAACAGCAAAGAGACTAGTTCAGTAGGCATAGGTGCGTTGCTGCAGGACAAAGATTTATTGACTTAACTATGCGTGGCTCCATCACGGCCCTCTGCTTGGCCGCAGCCATGGCTGTTGCAGCCGCCAGCGATGCCACCATCAATCCTCTACCGGACAGTTTCTGGGACCATATCGTCAAAGGCAGCCGGGTTCAGGCCCAGGGCCACAATTCGGGTGCTCACAAGAGACTCGAGGGCCAGCTGGCCAATTACCAATTGCGTGCGCATACTCATGATCCGACCATCCTGGGCATCGATAAGGTGAAGCAGTACAGCGGCTATCTCGATGACGCGGATACAAACAAGCATATGTTTTACTGTAAGTTCTTCGCAAAGCACCGATAGAAGAAGTTCAATCAGAGACAGAACAACGAGACCCCAATAAATGAATAAATAAAAATGGCTCACTCTTTATGCAGGGTTCTTTGAGTCCCGAGGCAACCCGTCCAAGGACCCCGTCGTGCTCTGGCTCAACGGTGGCCCCGGGTGCTCGTCCTTTATCGGCCTCTTCGACGAGCTCGGCCCGGCCAGCCTTCCCAATGCCAATCTTAAGCCAGTCTCAAACCCGTTCTCGTGGAACACCAAGGCCAACGTCATCTTCATCGACCAGCCAGTCAACACGGGCTACTCTTACAGCGAGAACCGCACCACGACGTCCCCGGCCGCCGCCCAGGACATCTACGCGCTGCTGACGCTCTTCTTCCACGAGTTCCCGCAGTACGCCACGCAGGACTTTTTTATCGCGGGCGAGTCCTATGCAGGCCACTTCATTCCCTCCATTGGCCACGAAATCCTCTCCCACACGGACCGTAACATCAACCTCAAGGGGCTCGCCATTGGTAATGGTCTCACCGACCCGCTCATTCAGTACTCGTCCTTCCGGCCCATGGTCTGCGGCCAAGGAGGCCACCGAGCTGTCATGCGCCCTGCCGACTGCCGGCGCATGAAGAGCGCCGAGCCAGAGTGTCTGAGGCAGATCAAGGAGTGCTACGATCTCGGTAATCCGAATACCTGCAGCTCTGCGTCCGACTACTGCAACACCCATGTGTTGCGTGTGTGGGGCGGAAATATCTACGATATTCTTCACCCCAACGGCACCAGAAAGGCGTCTTATGCAACCGAGTTCCTCAGGGAGTCGAGCACCAAGAAGGCGTTGGGTGTCGAGGTCACCCGGCAATACGAAGAATGCAACATGGACGTGTACGACGACTTTGTCGTTGCCGGTGACTGGATGTCTTCCGTGTCGCTACGCGTCATTCCCGGGATTCTCGCCCAGATTCCCATGCTGATCTACGCTGGTGACCTGGACTACATCTGTAACTGGCTCGGCAACTCGGCCTGGGTCAGTGCTCTTGACTGGCCCGGCCAGTCGGCTTTCAAGTCTGCAAAATTGAGTGAGCTCTCTGTGCCGTCTGGTCGGAAGTACGGCAATGTGCGCGCCGCAAAGGGCTTGACATTTATGCGAATTTACGGGGCAGGCCATACGGTGCCCGAGTATGATGGCGAGGGATCGCTTGACTTTTTCGATAGATGGATGGGGGGTGAGTGGTCCAAGTGATGCTGGACTACGGCATTGATATTGCGACTTGTGCCGCCGTGATGGACTTACCGATAGACAAAGGGATCTTGATGTATATACGTAACCTTCTGTACTGTAACAAGTTACTATCGCATTAGGTAATACCTAGGTATCTTGAATATACGGACGAGCGGAAAAAGCGGTGGCTTATCTGCGTGATACTGTACTTGCTGATATCGTACTGGCTGAGCTCGTATAGTGCTGTTCTTCGTCACGAACAAGGCAAAGTGTGGCTTGATGTACACGGCTGTTTGTACTTGATGAACTTGTGTACGGGGTACGACTTGTTTCGAGCTAAAACGGCACTAAAAAAGATAGACGAAGTGGTGTGAGTCCGTGACAGTCTCCCGTGTCTGGACTCTGGTCAAACAACAGGTATGTATATGTACATACGGAGTACATATGTACTACTAGGTACTTAGTATCAAATACGGAGTTAGCTTATTTAGCCTTATGAAGCCCTTACCGCTCCTTTGCATAGCGCCCAGCCAGGCCAACTATGTACCTGATCTGTTTATGTATGTTGCGTGTCGTGCGTTGTATCGTGATTTGTGTGTGTCCTACCGTCTACGCGTAACGCGATGTTGATGCGTGTCGTCGACTCGGCCTGATTGTTGATACTCAACAGCCATTGACCAATCAAGACTGTTCCCAGCAAAAGCTGGCTCGACATGTTGCATCGCATCGCATCGCATCGCATCGCATCGCATCGCATCGCATCGGTACCGGGATCGCAGAACAGACGAACGCACAAACGCAGAAATCGCGGATCGAAGATCGTCCATATTCGCATGAATATTACATGATACATGCAGCCCATCATGCGACCGCCAAATGCGCCCCAGCTTGTTTGAAACGGGGTTGCCCCTTCGCGACAACGCACGCTGAGTGGCTGCCTCTTGGCAAGACACCATTCCGTTGCTGTGACAACGTGCCAAGTCTCTAAACACCCCAATCCATGGGGAACCATTGCACAACACATGACACTTGTAAAGCATTGTTCACGGTACAGCGTTGCACCGATTCACTCGCCTCCTTCTTTTTTCTTCTTTTTTTATAATCATCATAGATACGTTTGTACCCTTCTTTGTTTTTGCAACCTCCTATGACAACCGAAAACGCCAATTGCATCCTTGTGCAGTCACCCACCCGTCCCTGCAGTTCTTGCCCCGACAAAGCCATCGATTTCCGGTGCGGGATTCACAGGGTTACGAAACGCGTATACATATGATGAGTTTGCGCCTCCGACGCGCGCAAGGATACTATAATAGGACGAGTAGATCGGGTTACAAATTCAATACTGGACGAGCGGGAGAGATAGTATAGCGGGATCACGATATCTTGTTGGCATCGCCTATCGCGTAGGGCCTCGAGTCGCACGCGCGCAGAGACGAACACTTTTTTTCTTGCAGTCAACGGGTCTGCTCGACGAAGATTTGGTGCTGATTGTAACGCGAAGTACACGCGGAACCAAGAGGAGGAAAGGGAAAATTTGCACCAGACGAAACTACGCCATGGATACTAGTTACCTGGCGAAACAGGTCAATAGCAGCATATCGCAGCTGCATGGCCTGTTTGATGAGATTGGTGTTCCGGAGCATGAGCGGGAGGAGAGGGAGTCTGAGGTGAGCTTTGCGTGATTTGTGCTGGCCTATCTTGTTTCGATATGCGCGCTGGCTATTCTTTATGTTTATTTTTCTGTGCTTGTTTCTCGACAAGCAGTAGTCCAGATACACTGTTGTAAATTTGTGAAACGAGGAAAAAATGAATCGCGATTTGGTGGAACAGCACACTAACTTTATGTAGCTCTTTGCAGCTCTGTCCCAAGCCTTGAGCAGTCAGGTTCGGCTCGTCTCAACGGAGAGAAAGGAGCTGATCGACGAGGCCAAGAAGATGATGACATCGATTCGCCAAATGGAAGCATCTCTCGAGGGCTTGCCACAACGAAGGGGAGAGTACGAAGAGGATGACGAGTTGAAGATTACATATCCCCTGAAGCGTTGTCTGCAGGGGTTGAGAGAGAAGCACGGGCAGGTCAGCCGGCTTCACAAAGAGCGATTTGAACAAGTGAAGAGTAGGGATCCCCCTTAATTTTCTGGATACAAGCCCAGTCCCTGTTGCCCTGTCTTGTTACTAACATGCTGCATTTCGCCAGAGCTTGTCCAAGCTCTCGAGTCCTACTCGTCACATCTCGAGCCAACGTTTGTCCAGATTGCGCTGCCGCCGTGCGGACCGAACCAGCCTATTCCTCCGACGTTCGACATCTCTCACGCCTACATGGAGAGATTGGATGCTGAGTTTACGCGCGTGTACGACGAGTACACGCGGCGGATTGGCTTGGTACAGACTCTATCTGATCAGGTCATTCAGCTCTGGGCCGAGCTCGGCACACCTCAGGCTCAGCAAGACGGCGCCATTGTCAAGTACTACAGGGATGCGCCCGAGCAGCTCGGTCTACATGGTGAGGATCTCCGTCGCCTACAAGAAAAGAGAGATGGCCTCTCGGAGCAGAAGAAGAACCGCGAGAAGAGACTGCGCGACCTCAAAGCTGCAGTCGAAGCACTCTGGCTGAAGCTCGGAATCGACGAGGGAGAAACGAGGACGTTCCTGAACCAGAACCGCGGATGCGGCATGCGGCAAATCAATGAGCTTGAGAGCGAGCTCTCGCGGCTAAGCGAACTCAAGAGACAGAACCTGCATCTCTTTGTGGAAGACGCGCGCGTGAAGCTGCAGGAGATGTGGGATTCGCTGTACTTCTCCGAGGACGAGATGCTCGAATTCACACCTGCTTTCTCCGACGTCTACAGCGATGCGCTGCTCGAGGCGCACGAGCGCGAAGTAGCCCGACTAGAGGCTCTCCGAGAGGAGCGCGCACCGCTCTTGGCTCTCGTAGACAAGCATAAGAGCCTCATTAAGGACCAGGAAGAGCTCGCGGCGTCGAGTCAAGATGCGTCGCGGCTCATGATGCGTGGTCAAAAGGGCGAGAAGCGCGATCCGGGCAAGCTGTTGCGGGAGGAGAAGATGCGCAAGCGCATTGCCAAGGAGCTTCCCCGGGTGGAGGCCGAGCTTCGCAAGATGCTTGATAAATGGGAGGATGAATATGGGCGCCCGTACTTGGTATTTGGGGAGCGGTATATGGATGAGCTGGAGTCGCAAGAGGCGAAGAAGCCGCGCCCGATATCACGGTCCAAGACGCCTGCAGGACCGCCGCCAACGTCAACATCATCATCGTTCTCCTCGACAACAGGGACAGCAACATCCACAGTCAAGGCTCCCAAGTCCGCGGGCGTTCTTTCCAGAGCCAACAGCGCAGCAAGTGGCGGTCCGCCTCGCTCCATGGCCAAAACGCCGACGGGTATTCGTCGCAATGTGCCCAAGAAGCTGCAGTCGTCGGCCAACGCAGCTGGTCATGCCAAAGGCCCCATCAGTCCCTCTCGGATACCCGCTCGCGCACCTCTCTCGAACCTCAAACACGGGGGCAACAACTCACCCGAGCGGCCACGGCCCGAATCTCGTGGCGAGACTCTCCGCAATGGAGCTCCGGCTCGAGCTCCGCCACCCAAGATGCGGGATTTGAAGGCTGCGCCTGAGCTCAGGACGCCCAAGAACCCGTATCACTCGTCGAGTCTTGTTCGATATGTCGAGCCAGAGGATGTATACGACGACCGGGCCCTCATATCTCGTGAGTCACAAGCGGAGAATGTGCCTAAATCTAACCTTCCCAGTCAATATGCGCGGGCGCAACAGCACTACTACGAGGATGATCTATACGACGACCAAGAAGAGCAGCACGATGGACCCTATGATGAACACTACGACGATGATGACGAGGACGACCACCACCATCACCACCGCCAAGGACAAGAAGATGCGGAGTGCGACCAACGCGCTACAATCCGTGTTCCTACAGCAGGCGCTGCCACTGCTGCGACCCGCGCACCCATCTTTCCACAAGGACCGCCCTCGCGGCAAATATCGAATACATCGCACGTATCGCATGCGTCGACTGTGATTTCTGGGTCGGAGAACTGGGAAACATATGACGATAATAGTGAACCGGAACAGGATGTGTCGGAGGATTATTATGCCAAGTTGCGGGCTGCGAGGGGGAAGAGGTTCGAGCCAGAGGGGGGAAATCGAATGGCGATGACGGTGGCGATACAGGGAAAAGGGTTGAGGGCGTTGGGAGGGGGGACGCCGTATGCTGGACGGGGACTGGGGGGAGAGGGGAGGATGTATTCGGGGAGTGAGTGGACGGATGAGGATGTTTTTTGACGGAGCACTGTTTGCTTATAATGTACAATGTTCTTGTTGTTGTGGCTGTCCATAGCCATGGACTGGTCTTTTTTTCTTTCTGGCCTTTTCGGGTTCGGCGATGGATTATTATGCGCCTGGGTATTAAAACCTGTGGGTTTTATTTTCCTGTTTCAAATAATGAGGGGACGGGGAGGGGAGAAAGCGGGAGTAGGGGATGATGCGGTTTTGCTGTGGAAGCATATGGGCGTATTCGCATTGATTGGCATTGGGTGGTTCTTTTTTTTTTTTTTTTTGTGTTTGTGTGTGTGTTGCTCATGGTTGTTGTTTTGAGTTATGAGGCCTGGAGTGTATGACGACCGACGTCTTGATGTCTGTATGTTTTGGAAGTTTAAGCTGTGCGTTTTTTTTAAAAAAATGTTTTGTACATTGTTTTCTCTTCTACGTTCTATTCAAACATATTCTATACGTTTTCTATCCTGACTTCTTTTCGATTTTCACCTTTGAGTCTGCTTCGTGGTGTGTGTGTTTATCTCTCTGGCTCCCTGGGGCGGGGGGAACTGCCTAAAAAGGGCGATGGATGGACATGATGGTAGTGTAAGAGCGTAGAGAAGAAACTACTATCCTCAAAGCATCATGGATTGTATCATGAGATGCGTGGAACACGTTATACATGTTTACGTAGTGTAGAATGAGAGGCAATGAGAGGCAATGAGGGAATAAACTGTCATGTAGGTACATCATGCTATTACATACAAGCTGGAACAAACCGCAATGAATTGCAAACGAAGTTCACACACATACATACTCCGTACATACCTATCTAGATGATGATGATCATTGATGATAGCTCCAAGAGGTCCAAGAGGTCCAAGTATCCCAAGGCGGACCGCCGTTTCAGACCGCCTTTCCACGTGGCCCGTGCGTTGGTATCCCGCGTCCCATGTCTCACTGCTCAGTCGGTCAGACGGTCAGACTCAGGGAGTCAGACCACAAACGCGCTCTCATCTTCTCCGTCTCCTTCGTGCTTCTCGTGTCCGGCATAACATTAGCCGTCATAGCGACAGGGGTCACGCACGCACATTGTCTCATCATGTGACCGGTGTCACTGCTTCTTCGTTTGTGAACTCCCCCGATACACTCGTTTGCAGACATTTGGGACGTTTTGGTCATCTTCATGTTTTTCTTCATCTTGCTCTATTTAATTTTACCTCCAAGAATCCATTTTGCGACCGATTTGTAACCTTGGGCCATCACAGCTCAACCCCCTTGAATCTCCCCCCTTGAACCTCGATCCTCGATCCTCGATCCTCGATTTCGATACGACCTCGAGCTCGAGCTCAATCCCCGTCAATCGATCCGTCTCTGCGACCGATGCCATCCATGTTGCAATAGCCTCCGCCGCCGATGAATCATGCCGCATCCTCTCGATCGAGTGCCTCGCCAGACGCTGCCGCTGCTCTGAGGGGCGCGTCGCTTGCGTTCCAGCCTCGTCCGGCTGCCACGGCGGCCAAAGCTACGGGAGAGAATTCATCGTCAGCATCATCAACCTCGTCAGCTTCGTCAGCTTCGCATTCCAGGACAGGAGCCTCTGCGACCGCCCACTCCCACCGACCGAGAAGCCCGCATCACGGCCGTGGCCCGCCAGGCACAGCCGGCACGACCGGAAATGCGAACCCCTCGAATGCGGTGGCTCATAAGAATGGTTCGCGGCTCGATGTCAAGAATCCGAGCTTCATAGCAGCCACGCTGGCGGCCAGTCGGAGCGCGAGTCCGCGCCCACTCGCCCAGAAGACGTCACAGCCACGATGCGAGAGGAGCTCTGGAGGGGGACATGCTCGCGCAGCGTCGGTCTCGAGCGATGTCGTGGATTCGGAGAGTATCCCTCCCACAGAAAGGCTGGTTTCTTTGTTTGAACAGCAGGGCAGAGGGAGTACTAGCGGCTCGACGAGGCAGTTACCGCCGCCGCCGCTCGACGCTCATCAAGAGGGCGTACGGGAAGAGCAACGACATGTTCAAAAGAAACCGCCAGTGGCGTCTCTCAAGCCGACTTCGAAACCCAAACCCAAGCAGAAGCCACGGCCGCCTTCATCCCCACCTGCTTCCCTTCCTCCTGCAGAGACCGAGTCTGAGATTTCAAATCCAGATCCAGTGCCGTCTACGAGGCTCCCCACCCCACCGCCGACGAGAAGCGCCGAAAGAATCTATGCCATGCCGATGCCGAAGCCAAAACCGCCGCCTCATCTGTCCTTGCCGTTTCCGCACGCCAGTTGCCCTCCCCTCGACCAGCATCAAGCTCGGCCTCCTGTCGGTGGAAAGCCATCGCCGAGTCCTCCCAGACGTGAGAAGGCTGCGGCGAACAGACCGCCAAGAGCGCCTCCAAGGGATTCTCCAGCCGTCAGTGCTTCGTCTACGTCGGAGTCGTCGGAGCCGAAGAATGTGAGATCAGGTGAGCCTGTGTTGGAGCCGCCGCGTCACAAGAAGGGTCGACGCGAATCAAGGCAGGCTGCATCGAACCAGGGCGCATCAAATCAATCTTCCCCCTCGCCGGATCCTGATCCGGAGAAACCAAGAACAAAGCCTCGTTTGGGTTCTCCCACCACGCAAAACAAGCCCACAGCCTCGTCCTCATCCTCGTCCTCCCGAACTGAATTTGGGCTGCCCGTCGTATCTCAACCTCGTCCGCCTCCTCCTCCTCCTCCGCCTCGCACAGCGTTTCCGAAAAAATCTCTTCCCAAATCGCCTCCCCTCCCTGGCAAAAGAGACAATGTAGTCAGCGCGCCAGCGTCACCTGTCCTAGAACGTCGGTTCTCACGTCGGCGTCTGACCACAACGTCCTCAACCAGTAACCTCCCGCTCGACACCCTCACCAATGCCATCATGGCCAGCTCTCTCGCTTCGGCGAGACTCACCCCTCACAACACCGGCTCCTCGCTTCCACCGCCGATCCTACCCCAGTGTCACAAATCCCCACGCCTCCTCCAGACGCTCCGGCAGCCTCAAAAGCACGAAGACCATGACCCCGAACGCGTCAAGATTGCCCATCGTCACAAGTTATCGAGCAACAAGCACGCGCATCACGAGGGCGCCCGAAAGCGCTGGCGCGACCAAGTCACCCAACGAGAACGAAAACGATACGAGGCAGTCTGGGCCTCCAACCGAGGCCTTCTCCTACTCCTTCCCCTCCCCCAGGGCCAGGTTCACGTTCAAGTCAATGGTAGCACGCCCAGCGGGCCCAACCGCGCCCACAAGTCCGAGTGCGTATCTAACGTGGTGGTGCGCGAGCTCTGGAAACGCTCCCGTCTGCCGCAGGATGAGCTCATGGAGATCTGGGAGCTAGTCGACCGCGGACACGAAGGCATGCTGACGAGGCAGGAATTCGTCGTGGGGATGTGGTTGATTGACCAGCGGTTAAAGGGGAGGAAGATGCCTGCTCGAGTGTCGGAGAGTGTGTGGCATAGCGCGAATGGGGTGAGACTTCTTCAGCCGGGGAAGAAGTGAGGCGTTTTGGTCATGGCGTCTCAAAAGGAGGATTTCTTCAAGAAGATGGTCTATGATATTTATGTCTCTTGTTTGAAGCATGGGAAATTGGCCATATTATACGCACGTCACTGGATAGACGAGGGGACGTCTTTTGGTCTTTCTAATTTCCCCCCCTTTTTTTTTTGCCCGGGGTTTCCTCATCAAGATTTAGCAGCATCATAGCGTTTCTTTATCAATCAAGCGTCTACTTTCATGGCTTTTACAGCCTTCCACATCACATGTCTTGGACGTTTGGAAATACAGCATCTGCGGTATGGATGAACAGTGAACTTTCTCGCCTTTGTGCCATATTTGTGTACAGTGTAGGGCTTGTCATGTCGTTCTCACGTTTCATGGCTATCTCCGTTTACGGCCCATTCACTCATCCCCCATTATATTTCCCTTTCTCTTGTTTCCTTCAAAACGATGCCTCTTCGTATACTCTGTACCGGCCCCGAGATACTAGTTCCCACTACTGGCTGCTTTACCTGCGAGGATCCCTCTTGCCGAAAAGGGGTGTCTGATGACCCCTTCAGAGCATGCGAAGCCATATTATCCCCGGCATGAGAAAGGTCATGGTGGTTTCACACAGGATGCATCTGATGCCAGGATGCCTAGGCTTTCTTTAATCCATGATGACACGAGTGAGTTCCTTTTCCGCCGGCTTCGTTGCCTGGACGGGCGGCAATGTTTTACCCCTGGGGGACAAAGGTCGGCAATTGTGTATAAATTTGCGGTATTTGAGAGTATCTACGATGTACATAGGTAGTAGAATCTAGATTTTGCTATTGGAAGGCGGTCCGGAAAGCGCGGCTATACATGGTAGACAAAGGCGGGCCGCGGCTACCATTTTCATTCAGCCTCAAAGCTTCTCGTTGTCCAATAACGTGGCTACGGAGTAGAGTTTGGGGAAGGGGAAGGGGGTCTCCAGCTTTGTAGTGCGGAGTATCTACCTATGTACCTAATGTATGTACATACATGAAGTCAAATGTGCTTTTTTCAGGGATTGATATATGCCGGCGTCGATCTGGGGCAACCGCGAAAACCACGTCTGTAGAACGCTAGTATACATTAATCGCGCGCGCATTATACATTGTAGCTACCTATATTTCGATCCAGTCCCTGAACTCACTCACACACTGATGCCTAACACCCACCCGCGCGGGCCGTTCTTACCGTGCCTTATTCTTTTTCCTCGACCAATACTCCCGCACTGCCAATTGACGAATTCATTCTGACCTTTTTGACCTTAAAAGGCTCTCCACAGCAAGTGGCAGAATAGTGATTTTGGCAAAAGAAGGGGTTGTGAGCGATATGACGACACTTCCCATTTATGTATTTCAAATACACCGTACACCAGTTCATCGACAAGGTGCCTCCAGAGATAAGACCATGCATATCTTCTTAGGGTCTTTGAAGGCAGGCAAGGCGCAATTTTGATCCAATGTAATGCGTCAGGCTGGATGCCTGTGACTTGGGAGTTGGGATACTTTTCATGGATTAGGAAGATGAATTTGGCCGTAGAATAGGTAGAGAACGTCACCTGAACACATAGATTTTAGGCCAAACAGTAAGGTAGGAGACTGTGTTAAGCCAAAATCGGCCACTTTCTTTTCGGAACCGATTTGTGATTATCGCACGTGGTGTTTTTTCCATGAGGAATCAACACTACGCATTCTACAGAATGATAGTTCGGCATGATTTGCTGTAGAGTTTCAGAGAAGCAAAATCAAGCTTCCAGGAAAGAGGGTATGCTATACTCCGTAGTTTCTACGTCCCGCCTTCAACCCCGCTCTGCATGCCCCTGGGGCCTGATCATGTTTATACCTTGCTGCCAGGCCTACAGAGAGTAAGGCGGAGGATAATTTTAGACGTAACTTAGTTCTAGAACCTTGTTGTTGTACCTACCTTAGGTACCTGGTAGACTGGGTGAGGTGGAGTGTGGCGGTTGAGGCGAGGCGCGACAAGCTCGTGCAAAGACAGCCTGGTTTGACTGCGCGATAAAATCATCGTCAGGACATAGTCATGCCGCAAAAGATGGCCGACGAGGAAGGCCTGGAGTCGACTGCTGCTCTACCCTGTGGCCTGTCGGGTATGATTGATGCAGAGTCCTCTCGACGCCTCTCTTTGGCGTCCACGCACTGTACACTGTACAGCGGAGGTGGCTGGTAAGCTACACACTCGTTTTATGTATAGTCTGTATGTACTCATCTGAGGCTGCCCTAGATGTCTGTTTCTGCTGGCGCGTTATAAGTTGTTCACGGCTTCCCAGCAGCAGGTGATGCTACATTGCTGGTATGGGGAATCAAGGAGACAAAAAGTGGTGGAATAGGTAGGCAGACGCGGGCGGGAATGGGACAACGAGGCCGCAAAGACTCAAGAGCCCTGCCGGGGCTATCGCTCCTTGCCCCGCTTTCACTCACCACCCTATCAGCTCCCAGTCCGGCTATTTGTCATCACTCCCTCACATTTTCTTTGTGGGATGTTGTTGT
>SRPX01000112.1:0-60220 GCA_018360215.1 Claviceps spartinae | reverse complement strand
AGCATCCAACACTCAAGCATCCAACACTCAAGCATCCAACACTCAAGCATCCAACACTCAAGCATCCAACACTCAAGCATCCAACACTCAAGCATCCAACACTCAAGCGTCTGCGTACAACTGACAAGTATGTCGGAGTCGTCGAACTGCGGTGAAGTGTTCCGCGTCGAATATCTCGGAATGTCTCTCAACCATCATGCCATTTTCGTTCAAACAAATTCCGACGGCAGTGGTATGCTCTATCATCATATCATGTGATAGGCAGCATACAGAAGGGGGTGACTTTTGAACATAAGCAGGGCAAAAAACCTGATGATGCCAGCAGCTTCATCAAGAAAACGCATCTCGGCTGGGTAACAATCGACAAGTACCCATTCGTCGAGAGAATTTGCAAAAGTGTTCCGCCTCCCAAGAAGCAATTCGAGGTACAAAGGCGACTCAGAACTCTTTCCGAGGGAGCCACTACGTCGCTGCCAAGAGGTGACCGAGTCCCGACGAGTCACGAAGCGGTCCAAGCTTTGTCCTCCAGTGGGATCTTGCAGCCTGGGGCCCTGGGCGTGCTCCAGAGTCGCAGGGGCCGTTCGATGTGTAGTAGCTAGACGGGGTATGAATCATGATCCGGCAGTTCTTCTTTTCTTCGCGGCTGAGAGCTTCTAAGTTCTTGAAGAAATGACATCTTGCAGCTCACGATTCTTGTCTAACTAATATTCCGACAGTTCCCATTCTCTACACCATGGCTGAATACTCTTGTGACGCCTCGCCGCCAGAGGCAGTTTTCTCAAACCAAACTTCAAAGACGCTCTCATTGAAGCTCTCCAGGCTTGTCAAACAGCACATAACTTTCGGTCGCGATTCAGTCAGAAGTAGTATGGTCGGTGCCTAACCTTCAAACATATGACTACAGGCTGGGGAGAAGAATTGGCTGATCATAACTATTAATCTCGGTAATGGGCATCGCGGCACGGAGCTATTCGGGCGGCAGTAGCAGCAGATATCTCTACTCAAGTACGGAGGCATGGGACTTGAATACCTACTGCAAAAGGATCGTAAATTCGAGGAGAATTGTATCAATTGATGGCTGCGTTGGATTGTGGGCCAATAGGATAGTAATCTGAAGGGTCTATCATCTCGCCGCTGAAATAACACGGTTCACGGAACCACGAGCCCACATTGACTGTTTCAAGTGCCAGACGTGAATTTATCGCGACAACGCTGTAATTATAGATTGTAGTAGGAATGAGTCATGACATGTCACGCCAAAGAAAACTTGACCTGATTGTAGTCGGGGCATTGGACCTCAGTGCGGGCCGGTACCCGGCCTATTGGGAATATGCATCGGCAATGGTTGGCGACCGGGTATTTCATCAAGATTGGCATGAATATATTCCACAGATCATGGAGGAATACGGTAGAAGAGGGATTATAAATTTGTACTGCACAATACGGAGTAAAGAGACTTCTTCTTCCGTTAGGTACAGGTGCTGGGGTCTGGCTGCCCGGAACAGGTGCATTATTAGTCATCAAAACGTGTGGCAATATTTCGCTTTGCGCGCTGCCACGGTCACCCGATTATTCTGGATCAATTTTGAATTGCAGCTTCATCGCCGCCTCGCTTTCGCGGCTTGGATCAATTTGGCGCCAACCGGACGTTGACAAGAGCGTCGCAAATTAAGTTTAACTTTACTGAAAAGCTTCGTTTCAAGATTAAGTTCAAGTATACACGTTACGATCCTGATCATCCTGGGGCAGGAAAATGGACGGCCAACCGCTTCAATTGCCCTATTTCGCACCTAAATCGCGTCTGCCAATACCGATTCCAGCCGTGCAAGACATAGAATGCGACGCAGTGGTCCTACACGAACGAGACGGCCGCCGAGTCGCTCGTTTCGGTAATCACTTTGTCATAAAATACGGCTCGGACGTGAGCCTAACTGAAGGCGAGAACATGCTATTCGTTCGCCAAACGCAACCGCTTCTAGCACCAGAAATATTTGCCCTGTTCTCGGTTGAGACGGACCATGGGCGAGTAAATTATATCATAATGGAAAATGTGGCAGGCGATAGGCTTGACCAGGTTTGGGACAGATTCGGTACGCCAGAAAAGTGCCGACTAGCAGGTACATTGCGCCTTCAAATCGAAACTTTACGAAAGATCCCTGCGCCAGGTTACTTTGGATGTGTCGGAAGACGGCCCTTTGAAGAAAACATGTTCTGGGCCGCATCTGAGGACGGCATTCTTGAAGAAGCTCCAAGCGGCGAAGAAAAGAAATACTGCCGGATCTGTATCAAATGGGGAGCACAACCGTCCGGCGACTACCCATCAAACGACTCCTGCGATGCTGGAGCATCCGCAGGCCGCAAGATACCATTCGAGGGCAACGCTTCTCTTCGACCGCTTCGTCGGTCCACTCTGAGCAACGACGCAGTGACCCCCTCGGAAAGAATCACTTTTCTAACTCGAATTACTTTTTGTAACTCGAATGACTTTTTGGGAGGCCGAACACTCCTGCGAATACTCTCGACGTATGGGGACTTGTCGATTGTTACCCAGCCGAGATGCGTGCTCTCGGCGAAATGGACAATTATTTTCTGTACGTTGCCTATCACGTGAAAAATCACGCCACTGCCGTCGGATTTTGTTTGCAGGGTCATTCCGAAATTGTCCACTTGGAACACGTCATCGTTGTTTGTGATGGGCAGCAAACAGAAAGGGATGAATCTCGAATGCAAGCCAGGCAAAGAACCTACCAAATCCTGCCATTTCGCCGAGAAAACGCATTTCAGCTGGGTAACAATCGACAAGTACCCACACGTCGAGAGTATTTGCCGAAGTGTTCAGTAATTCGAGTTACAAAGGATTTTGAACGCAAGTCAGGCAAACCGTAAACGCCTGAGGAATCCACCTAAGAAAAGCGTCTCGTCTAGGTAATGGATATGGTCCATGGAAAGGATGATGTGCAAATATTAGGTACCTATAACGTAAATGCTGCTGACCAACGCACAACCAATGCGTGTGGCATTAGGTACCACCTGACGGGCGACATCATGTTTGACTCCAAGTTTGTTCGGATTACTATCCTATTGGCCCATAATTGACGCAGCCATCAAACCCGGAACATACCTCCATATCTCCTACATTAGGTACCTGAATGATCCTATCACGAAAATCATGTCCCCTCCGTCAACGGTCAAACACAAGTCAGGCAAAACGACACGAGAAATCCGCCCAATTTACCAAGAAAGAGCATCTCAGGTGGGTAACAATCGATAAATACCCGTCCGTCGAGCGTACTTGCAGAAGTGTTGCGTTTCCCAAAAAGCAATTCGACCTACACAAGCGACTTTTCCGAGGAAGCCACTGCGTCGTTGCTCAGAGTAGACCGACGAAGCGGTTGAAGCTTTGTCCTCAAATGGGATCTTGCAGCCTGTGTATGCTCCAGCATTACAGGGGTCATTTGATGGCTAGGCTACATAGTAGTCCGATGGCTGTGCTCTCATTTCGATCCTGCAGTTCTTCTCTTCTTCGCGGTTGGGAGCTCCTTGCGGGAACGATATCTTGCAGCTCATGAGTCTTGTCTACCATTCAACAGTTCCCGCTCTCAACACCATAGCTGGATAATCTTGTGACGCTTTGCCGCCAGAGACAGCTTCCTTTCATGTTGTGCGGCCTACTCTGGAGCACGCCCAGGCTGCAAGATCCCATTCGAGGACAAAGCTTCGATCGCTCCGTCGGTACATTCCGAGCAACGACCCAGTGGCTCCCTCGGAAAGAGTCGCTTGTTTAGGTCAAATTACGAATCACATTTCGGGACTCGGGAGGCGCAACACTCTTGCAAATACTCTCGGCGCATGTACCTATGGGTACTTGTTGTTTGTTACCCAGCCGAGATGCTCTTTCTTGGTGAAACTGGCGGATTCCTCGTGTCGTTTGCCTTGACTTGTGTTCAAAGGTCATCCCGTCTTGTCTTTCGCCTACCACGTACTGCCCAGTGCCGTCGGACTTTGTCTGTACGAATACGGCGTGGTGGGTAAGAGCCATTCAAAAACAAATCGCCTCGGAACACGTCATTGTTGTTCGATGATCGATTTCGACATGCTTGTAAACTTGAACGTTGGATACTGTATAAAATGCTGGTATGGAGAGGATGATTTGCAAATACCGATGTCAGTCCGTAGGATCTTTTATACAGCATCCAACAGTCAAGCTTACAAGCATGTACAAGTCGAACAACGGTGACGTGTTCCGAGTCGAAGATGTATTTCAGAATGGCTCTTCCCCACCATGCCATGGATTCTCGGCTGGGTAATGACATGAAAAAATGATTTGCAAATATCTCAGTTTGTAGGACTTTCTGATCTTTTATATGCGAGCGTTGGAGAAGATTCCAGTGGATTCAGTGGACAAGCGCCTATGACTCTTCAGCGCTGCAGGCTGAAACTTGTACTGTTCGGCGAACGCACTCTGGTGCGTCATGCCTGCCGCTTTGTTGCCGCGCGGTTAAATGCTGACCAGTGTTCAAGGGAAACGTTGGAGCTGTGCCTACGGAGTCTAATGGAAGCATGTACGGAGTACTCTGCACTCTTTGCATATAGCAAGGATTCGAGTTTCAGAGGCGTGTATGGTACGACGCTATTGGCTCTACTCGTATGCTGGATGTATGTACGATGTACATATTAATATACCTTGTGGAACAATGGATCAGTCAACAATCATCAATTCTTTGGACGGACTATACCTACGAATAAAGGTCACACGGTGACCTATGTACGTACGCGCGTAGTTCCGTGCCATGAAAAACGCTCTTTTTGACCCCCTCTCGTTGAGTGAGGACTTAATCCGCCCGCCGTCTGTGATTGCCATCACTCTCGAATCATGATATGGCCCGCAGATGTGGCACTTCTGTAGTCTTCCCCCTCTACAGCGCCAACAACATCAATATCCCGCCCGAAACAATTAATCACCCACCGCGCTTGCACCCATCTCAGAGAATAAATCACCACATCTATGATGTCATGCCACAAATCACCCAGATCAAGTCCTGTTCTTCATAAACACAGCACTCCCCAACCGCTCAATCTCCCGTCCCTCCTGCGAGCCTCGCCCCGCAGCAACGAGCAACTTCTCCCACGCCTCCACATCTTTGAGCCGCACAGCTTCCTCAGCTGCCTTGAGCCGCAGTCCGCATTTCTCGTACATGGTGATTGTCTCGCCGGGGGGTAAGCCCGTACATTTGGGTACGAAGAGTGCAGCTACGCGGGGGCTTCCGGCCTGAAGAGTGAGATTGAAGAAGGGCTGCCGCGCAGATATTTAAGAATTAGTATTCATTACATGGGCACCCAGCATATCTCCATATCGTCATGTCATACAGGGTGGGCGGGGAACATTCAGAGCAAGACCATATGCTTTTTTTTTTTTCTGTCGGTGATAACATACCTCCCAGCCAATGGGGCTCTTTTTGATCTTGGCGATTTCTTCGATTTCTGCCCAATCTCGTTTGGCGACCAGTGCGCGGAGTCTACCTCGTGTCAGTACGTTGTAATTCATTCCTCCCCGGCGAATAGGCATCGACGGGAACCAGGAGAAGAATGGATAGAAGTGAGCGGCCACGTACCGGATCCACCATGCCACCTTTTCAGGAACTTTGAACTCGCTCTGCATCTTTTTAGCGCGCCCATGGTACCCCAGCCGAATTAGCTTAAACATGGTCTCGTTGATACTGAGGCCTGTGAATGAGTCCCCCAGTTCGCGGTCCAGAGCTTCTTGCATCCGGAGAAGCGTCGTCGTTTCCTTGAGCGCGTAGAGCTCCGTGGTGTATTCTTTGGAATCAGACAGGAGCTTGGCTGCGAGTGCGAGCTTGTCCGCTGATGTGCGCGCATCTGGCTGCTGCAGTGACTCTCTGATAAACACGTTCGCTCCGTCCATGCGCCGGTCGTCCTGATAATACAGGTCTTTCAGGAGTGCGTTGTCGCCTTCAGCAAGGGCCGCTGATTCTATCATGGCCGTTGCTGTCGGGCGGGAGTTGATGACGCGGAAGAAGGATGCCAGGGGGAGTTTCACCTTGAGTTTGATGAGCACTGAGAGGATTAGATCGCTGTCGCCGCTCTCGATGGCTTTGTCGAGAGCCAGCTCATCTTCCTCCATGTCCAACAGGAGGGGTACCTGTCTTCCGCCGCGGGGTTCGTGATTCAGTAGTTCTGTGGCAAGACGACTGCGGCCTTCGTGGTAGGCAGCTCGCGCGATCTCCTCGAATGAGATGCCGGGCTTACCGGCAAGCCTTTCGACTACTTGTTTGCAGGCCGTTTCATCGTCCTCGGCACCGATGCGGACCTTGGTGGACGCCCAGTGCACGTAGATCCGGTCAGTTGGTAGTTTTAGGTACCGGGCAATCTTGAGTGCCAATAGATACTCATGGCGTTGTAAAAGGCGCCGGATTAGTCGCTCTGGGGTGAGGCGATGGAACTGCTCAAAGGACAGGGGTATGCCAATATTGAAGTCGCGCACGGCATTCAGCACGCGTAAGGTTTCGCACATGTCGACAAAGTCGTCGCTGTTGTATATATCGAGGACTGATTTTCCGAATGAGGCAGCCTTCAAGAGCCTCTTCTGCCACTTGACCTCAAACTCACGCCCCGCTGCGTTGACGCACGTGTCAACAGCCTCAGTGAGGTTGGCTCGAATTAATTGGATGTAATCATCCGCCTTGGGCGACTCCAGTTCAAGCTGTCTAACCGCATCTAATAGAACTGACGCTGGCGAGGACTCGGATGCATGACCAAAGACCTCGAGCGTATCTGGCGGTATCCTCTCGAGGAATTCGCAAAAGTCATTGGTAATGATTCGAGCGCCGTCGTACTCTATACCCTCTCAGCAAAAATATCCGGGGTGCATATAATCACCGAGAACAAAGAATAGAAGGGAAGGCAAATGGGCACACACCAGATATTACATGTACGCCGGTGCTGTCGTATATATAAGACGAAGACTGGCCTCCGGATCCAATGATATGGACTTCATCTTCCCATGCAATCAACGCATCGCTTCCACACCATTCAACATATCTCGGCGGTGCCTGAGAATCCGAGTTGTGCTCCAAGATTTTCTCTTGGAAATCGCTCGAGATAATGCGTGCTATGCCAGTTTTGGAATACAAATTGATGAATCGCCCATCCGGGGACACGCTCAGGTGGCTAAATGGGCCACTGTCCACATACTTGTCTTCGCATTCGGAAGTGTCCACCATGTACACTGTTGAACCAATGCTTAGCAGAACCTCAACAAACCGAGACAAGGTATTCTCCGGCGAGATGATGGCCCAGGAATGAACCTCCCCTTCTGGTATGGGGGCCAACAGGCGTGGCCGCGGCTCAGTGTATGACGAAACCGCCACCAGAGTATTGTTGCCCAACAGAGCCACAAGGCCGCTGTCATAAAAGCTACTCAGAGATCAGCGACGATGTACCACATGAGAAGTTTGCCTGAGAGCGTACCGGCAGGACTCAACACCGTAGTGTTCCGCACCATGGCCGAGTGTGAAGTTGCTAAAGTCGCCTTGCATGTCATAGCAGCGTACATTTCCGTCCGCCGTGACAACCAACAGGGACTCGTCTTCCGACCAACCCAAGCCTTTGATAGAGCCCTTTTCCCAGGGTATAGACCGGAGCTTCTTCCCAGCCAGGCTATAGATGTCTATGGTGGGTTTAGACGACCGCCCAGCCTGGTGAGCTTGGAGCTTGGAGGAATCTCGCCACAGAGCTGGGGCACATCAGAAATATCCCGGAAAGTTACAATCGTCAAAAAGAAACGAGGAATAATACGATGAGGGTGTAAAACGGGTAAAGAGAGAATGAGGGTGAATAGGGGGTGCTCGTTATCGGCTGGGACTCAATATGTCACAGATGCTGCACTGCAACACATAGAGGGGAGACGAAGCAGCTTCGCAGTGAACAGATGAACCCAGCCAACAATGCACAATGCGCTGCTTGACAACTTGACGGACGGAATGCTCACCTAAAGCCCCAGCATACGGTGCCCCTGCTGCGACATAATTATCGAGATCCAGATCCTGGTCAAAGACTTGGGTGTACTGCTGTGTCTTGCGAAACCACTTGTCTCCCACGCTCTCCCAGTCGGCTCTCGCATGCAAGGTATCCATCATGAGGCGCGGCGCATTCTGAATCGCATCACCTCACAAGCGCATTCTCCCAGGAATGAGCCAGTCAGGTAGGTTAGAAGTCGCGAGTGATGTCGGCGTGCAATGATGTGCGATATCAGCTAGACGATGCTATCTTGGGCGATTGCGAAGGATAGTCTCGAAGCTTGTGTGTTCCTCGAGGCAGAGCTGCTGTTATTAGCGCCAGACGGCGTCATTGCAGGAGCTTGGATAGCGTGCTATGCTCCCCCCAGCGCGGGGCTATTCCTCGGGTAAACAGGGCATGTACGTACCCCATCAACTTCATCACTCCATTGCTTCACTTGCAAATCATCGCCGCATCACTCCGTCACTCCGTCACTCCGTCATACCATGATGATCCCGTTGACGCTGAGACGCGCCAACGGTTTTCACTGAATAAGCTCATGCAGCGATCCAGCAAAACTTCCGACCGCCGGGCGTCTGTCTCCTGCCAAGCGTAGTCGTGTAATCCCCGCTCATCATGTCAAGCTGGAGAGACGAATACCTCACGTCTCTCAAGGACGCTGAGCTCCAGAGTCCTGTGAACCAGGAGCTCATCCAGACATGTCTGTCCTCCCAAGCGAGCTCACATCTCGCCTTCCTTCCGTCCAATGCTCGTTTTGTTTCTTCTTCTTCTTCTTCTTCTTCTTCTTCTTCTTCATGCAAAGTCATCTTTCCATGTGAAGCTGAAGCACAAGTAATCAAGATGAAGAGCCTAGCTTACCAGTTTCGGCAGGCTCGCAAATGGCCGATCGCATCTCTGCGCTGGAAGCCTCCAACGCGGCTCTGGAAGCCCGTGCCTCCAAGGCCCCCAAAGTCAAGGCATCTAAATCAGGAGCCCTGCCGACTACGGACGATCCAGCCATCGCGCAGCTGCGTCTGGATCTAGCCGAATCCCTCCGCTCCAAGGGCGTAACGGAAGGCCGGCTTAGAGCCGCAGAAGAGGAACTGAGCAAGCTGCGTACCAAGACAAAGGATGATGCGCGCTCCGTCAAAGCCCTCAGTACGGAACGGGCCCTTCTCACGACGCGGTTGAAAGATAGGGAGCATGAATTGCGTGAGAAACGGAAATTGCTCGAGGTAAGAGTAACTGGGGTTGCGTGCGCAGTCGCCTGGCGCACTCTTCTCTTTGCGCACGTATTCGCTTTTTTTGCAAGCTTCATGAGGAGTGGCCGGGAAGCGCGATCAATCAAGTACTGCGAGGCTGCGAGGGGGGAGGGGATATACCAAACTGGATATGCACACTGACACGAAGTAGGACGTGCAAGATGAAATGATTACCCTGAATCTTCAAATGTCCATGGCCGAAAAGGAGAGAGACAAGGTGAAGAGGGAGAATAAGGAGCTTGTGGAGAGGTGGATGGCGCGTATGGCTCAAGAAGCTGAGGCTATGAATCTTGCCAACGAGCCTTTATTGGGGACTTAGAGGACTCGGCTCCCCGTTCATCCTTGTCTTTCAGGCCGGGGTCTATTTTGTAACACGATGTCATGACGAAGGCCCGAGAGCTTAAACGGAGGGAGGGACAAGAATTATGAGCAGGCATGATGGTGAAGCGATGCTCGCATAATATGTTTTGGCATGGTATGTTACGGGACCACGGCCCACGGTATAACGCGGTATGAAACAGGATAGTGCGGTGTGATATGAATTGGTACGCCACAGTGTGTGCGGCATGGTATGTCATGGTAAGAGAGGTGAGGGCCAAGATCACGGTGATGTAGTGTGGTATGTGAGGTATAGTACTGTATGGTATGTATGTACGTATATACACATGCTTACGATTCTGCTGGTTTTTCTGGCCGCAGTCTACTCCAACAAAGTACAAAGCCAAGAAAACAGAACGACAATGCCAGCCCTTTTTTGCATTGGTATCCAAAAACGCTGCAGTACGTGATACACCGTATATACTGACCGACGAACCAGCCAAAAACTCCCTCACCACAGCTATGTATACTCCTCGCCCCCATGTGTGTCATGTGTCATGTGTCACGTGTCATCTCAGCCTCTAGCGAAAATCCGTCGGACTCGCAGCAAATATCCGTCTAGCAAATATCTGCCCCGGCAACACATACCTTGCCAAGCAAACACATCCAACGCATCCGCATCTACTTCCGCGTAGATATAAAATACTCCCCTCCCGCATTCGTCCAACTCACAAACCCCTCCGGATACGAACACTCCTCCACCTCCAAAATCGTACTCCCCACATCATTGATATTATGACTACTCTTACAGTCCGCCACAAACGACTTGAGCGAAATGACCCTGCATCCCGGCTTCAAATCCAAAAACATGCGCACCAAATCATCATTCAGCTGCGCCGTAAACGCCTTGTTGTTCACAAGCACCACATCCGCCCGCTTCAGCGCCTCGTGAATGACGGTGTTTTTGCGGAAATCCCCCCGTTGGAGATGCACCTTGCCGGGCTTGATTCCCCAGAGCATGCACCGGGCATCGAATTCCTGAATCTGCAGCTCGGCTAGGTTGCACGCGTTTTCCATCATTTCGCAGCCCCAGCTCTCGCAGCCTATTTCTAGGGCGGCCTGCAGGCAGACGTTGCCGACGCCGGAGCCGAGATCTACAAAGACTTGATCTGACTTCATTTGGGTTTGCTCGACGAGGAGTTTGGAGATGAAGGGGTGTAGGAGCTCTCCGTAGACATAGTCGGTGCCGTTTTCGTATTTCGAGAGTAAATCTACGCTCGGGGCGACGGTGCGGTCGTAGATCTGGTCTAGGATGAAGGCGACGAGTTGCTGGGGGAGTTCGCGCAGGGCGTCGAGGTTCTTTGCGATGATGCCGTCTTCAACTAGGCCTGATAGCGTCTCATTGTACTCGTGTAGGGCGGCTTTGAAGCCCGCTAGATCTTGGATGTTGCGGTTCGATGCTTTCTCGAGACGTCGTATCAGGCCTGTGTTCATGTTTGTGAATGGCTCGGCTTCCTCGTCGTTGAGGTAGGTCTCGGCGACGTGGCGAACAATTCGTATGCTGGCTTCGACGGCGTCTATCTTGTCTTTGCCCCAGACAAGTTCGAACCTATAGCACAAGGAAGTAGTGAGTATTGCGACCAACGCCAAAGGTTTAGGAGATGAGAAATGCAATTAAGAGAAAGAACAAGGGGAAGATGTGGAAAGGCGGCACACTGAGGGAGTCGTACTTTTCTCTGGGCTGCATACTCGGATACTGCAGCTCTATCGCAACGTCTTCCTTTTGCGCACCCATAACTGGCACACATTTTGCCTCCAGCGACGCCACCTCAACGGCATGTATGAACCGCAGACCACTATTGCGACCCTCAAACGCGCGCAAGTGTCGAAACTTGCGCTTCGAGTCCAAGGGCTTCTCCTCAGACGTAGCCCTCCGCTGCCTCTTGCGCGTATCCAGACTCATCCACCCATCGTCCTCATTGTCGCTGTCCTTGTCAAACGCAACTCGATCCGCTCCCGGGGACGGTTTCGTCGCAGCCGCATGTCCTACCGGTCCTACCGCACTAGGCTTGCGCTTCCGTTGCAACCGGCTCTCATCCGATGACGACGGATACGGCGAGTGGCTATTGTGTCGGAAAGAGAAGGGCCTCGGCGATGGTCGCGACGACAAGCCCGTCGAGGCTTGTCCGGGACGCGGCTTGGGCTTCGACCTGTTGAGCGCTGGACCTGCCCGCTCAACTGCGACCTTTTCGATCCGGATCTTGGGCGGATCAACCTTGAACTTGTTTCCCTTGCCGCCGAGAAGAGGCATGGCGGCGAACAAGAATAGAAAGGAAAGGCACCTTTCTACCGGGCGTGATTTGTGGTCTCGGTGTCTTGCCTCATGCAGGAGGTTATTGCGGCCGATATCGGGACGTTATACACTATATAATACGGATATTGAGAGGACAAAAAGAATGGTTATTGAATTCGCACGGCGTCCAAAAAGAGGAGGTGAAGTGGGAAAGGTGTGTCGTAGTTATGTACAAGTGTGCGATGCGATGACTGTTCGAAAGGGTAGTATTTCCAAAAAAGTTGAGGTAAGGTACAGCTGGGAAATATCCTGAAAAAAAAAGAGGGGAAAAAGCACTAAGTTGATTCGTCTGAACGGCCTTGGTGCTGTGTCATGAAGAAAATGCAATTCGGTTCGATCGGGGCTGAATACGAGGTATTGTGGTTGGTGGCAGAACTCATCCAATATTCTGGGTTGCTTGCTGATGCAATGCAACTTTGGACCCTTCCGCCTTGTTGTGCCACGCTGCTGCCTGGCACGTGTTGGCCGAACTCGCTAACTCTCAGGATGTCTTGCCTTTGATTGGATGGTCATTCAGAGGAAGTGGGGCAAACGAAACCTCGAACACAACATATTAAGCAATTTGGGGGCACATGGTGGGTGTATATTTCACTGAAGAGCTAAGTTTCCCAATTTGTGGGAAAGTGGGAATACTATGTACACAATCAGCTGGTGCGGCCGTCACGTGATGCGGCTGCCAGCACGAGCAATGGCTTATTCCTCAATACAACATGCAATTGTTTTGCTTTTCGCCTGTTTTCTCCAAAGAGTTCAGTCAAACGAACTGGGCAATAATTCACGCAAGCCTGCCGCAAAAGAGGGCCGTGTTGATCACGAGTCCATTAGGTTCCGAACGTTCTGCAGACTGCGTCTATTTGGCCGAGACGGCGTGGCTTGTTCATGGAACAGGCTCGCGCGAAAATATGCCTCAACGCTTCGTGAATCGTATGACTCATAAAGCCTCGCGGCTCGTTTCCACGTCCCCTACCCTGAACCGAAAACACTTTTGAGACTATTGGAGTCACAGAAACACATATCAAGTAGCACATTATGCGCGACGAGATATCACTCTTGACAAGGTTGTGACTATGACTTATGAAAAAGGTAGAATGAATGAAGCGATGGCCGAATCGAATCGACTCAGAACCAGCCCAGCCATATATGATATGAGCATACCTCACGCGCCACGTCCTCCTTTTGGCTAATTGCCTTGCTGAATGCGAACAAGAGGCACTTCGAAGTTCTGTGCACTGTGAACAAGATCTGTACCTACATAGCCAGACTTGGATTCGTGGTCGTAACCTTTGGTACGAAAAACGTCAACGCAGAAGAAAAATGGACCCAATTACGCCTCCGAAGAACAACAGATTGGCAAACAAGAAGAAATACTCCGTAATGAGAAATAAAAAGACAAGGCCTGCGCCAAAATCAAGTCGACATTAACTGTGTGTGGCTGAACGCCGCCCGAGGATGCTAGATCCGCCCTTGTCCGCAAGGCGCGGACAGAAAAAAAAACTGGAGATAAAATTCCATTCATGACTTGTGTTGATGGTACGCATTTTGATGGATGTGGTCCCCAAAGTAGCGACTTCGGACTTGCGGTACCGACTCGCCCGTGTCTCCGGCCCAGACGCCAGTGTAATTGCCCAATTCTACGGCAACTTGGCCGTCTTCAACAACGCAATAGTCGACACGACGCTTGATCGATCCCTGGTACTTTGTATTGTCCATAATTTGCGCTTGCCCTTCGTCCGAAGAGGCGGAGAATGAGGACAGTTGCCGCTGCCGTTGTCCATCTGGGCCGTAAGCAGGCTTGTTGTCGGTTCCCATCGCATCAACTAGTGTTCTCTCGCTGTCGTTTATATTCGATTGTGCAAAGCATGGTCCTGGGGTGCGGGAGATAGAAGAACCAGCTATGGAGGATTTTTGGCAAAAGGACTTCCGCGAGTTTTCCTGGGCGAGAGAAGCGCCCATGTTGACAGATGTTGGCACGGTGTGTAGCTCGGGCGTGATAAGTCGAGTGGAGACGAGCGCAATGCTCGTTGTGTATTTCACGATGAGGGCAGACGGCGAGCGGTCGGGACGAGGCGACGACGTGCCACCTCGCATATAAATATTTATAATATATATATAAATAAATAGACCCCCCAGCGCTGAAAGTTTTGGTGGTAGAAAGATAATACTCGGCGCTTGGACAGGCGGTGGAAGGTTTGCGACCGCGAGTGGAAGTTGGACCAATCTGACTAGGCTCTGGGCGTGTTAGTCGGTGGCCGCGCGAAAGCGAGTTGAAGGACTGAGGCGAGCAATAAGGGAGAAGGAGAGAAAACACGGCCCCTTGTAGAAAATATATAAAAATGTCAGATCGCACACAAGAGCAGCGTGGAAACAATATCTGCCAGAGCACCACCATCATCAACCCACCACGATCAGAGATCCCGCCAACCAAACCGGGCCTGGCTCAGGTTTTGCTTCCGAAGCCGCTGCCCAGGACCAGGGACTGGCCGGCAGAAGGGCAGCAGCCACATCTTGAGACGCCGCTGGGACGCCGCTGGGACGCCGCTGGGTGGATGGGGTGCGACACGACAGGACTGACAGGACTCGGTTATGGCTTTTGGTCGTAACAATGTCTTGCATGGCGTCTCACCGTCTCACCTGCTGGCGGTGTTTCAAGTACAATGCAACTGGTGTCTGGGCGCGGCAATCTGTCGTTGACGGTTGTCTACGTATCCTGTTCAGTGTTGTCTGTGTCTTGTGCTTTGGTGTTTCCGTTCAAGTCTCCCTGTCCCGTCAAAGTCGGGGAAGGAGCTAACCCCGGACTTGCTCTGCCCGAGGCACCCGTGGGCCGTGACCCGATATGTATGTATGTACATATGTAGTATCAAGTTATCAACCTCCTCCACTACAAGTGCACGGTCAGCCGGGAACAGAATATTGATGCGAATACAGACATCACCACTTCTTCCGCACCGAGACGCAAATTTGGCCATCTGATCCGAAGGTTGGCTGCCGCTGATGCTTCTTGTCATGAAGCCTTGGGTCTATGTATGTATGTACCAGACTACAGTACCGTCTGACGCGTCTGACCGACGTCCGCCCGTTACCCGCTGCCTGCTGCCCGCCTTGTTCATCAGTTGCCGCTCCACCGCAATTCGCTGGCGAGCCGGCCAAGTCATCAAGGGACCTTGTCGCGATCCAATCAAGATTTCTCCTTTAGGTAGTTACAACTCACAGTACCAACTTATTATGTACCAGACATCTGCAGGCCCCTCGCCGCTGACGATTTCATCTTGTGACGAACCGGCAGGAGATGCATTCCTGGATGTGGAGTTTATTCGTAAGAATCGTAACTGCCCGAACCCTAGGCCCCTACCTACCGACTACATATGTACTTATAGTAGGTACATATCTACTGTCAGATGATGGTCCTGTACACAAAACGGACTGCTCCGCCGACGAGAACCTGCAACATCGAGAAGAGAGAAGCTGTAGCATCAAAAAGACAGACAGACTCGATCATCAGCGATGGGAGGCCTGCGATGTATGCTCACGGAGCGCACGGGGGTATACGGGTCCGAACTGGCCGCGCATGTCTTGTTTTAAACGCCCAAGAGGGAAGTCGTCTCGCTGCTCGTTCATGTTTTCACGTCATACGCTGCTGCACGCACGCAAGTGGACAAGACATTGAGTTTCAATCGGCTTTCGGCCTCTGCAATCTGGCATGTGCGGAAGACGAACTGAACAGTGTCAAGTGAACAGTGAAGGGGTCCACGAGCAGTTGCCGACGGGTTGCATCGATGATCAAAACGGTTCCCGCGCAGACCCCGGTCTATACGGTCTATATGCACCCTAGCCGAGTCAACCAGCCGCATCGCAAAATGAACAGACAGCCTGGGCGACGAATAGCAGATGTATCGATTTAACAACTTGACATGCGATCCAACCTCGTGCTCTTCTCCGAGCGTCGCGCATGCCTCCTACATAGGTATCAGCGCAGACACGGAGATTGTGGCCGACTCTGTGCCCTTTCTCCTTTCTTTTTTCTCCCATGCGTATCCAGGGCACGGCTCATTCTATTACGGACTGGCTTCATTGCAGGGTCAGTCGGGCACAAGATGTTACGGAGTAGAGCATTGAATCAGCATGGTACCGATGTTCCGTCCGTCTCGGGTCACGGGTGTGCGCCTTGGGGGGGGATGGCGGATCACAACTGTTCCAAGTCCTCGTTCAAGCAAGTCAAGCAGGGCCGAAATATCCTCGCTCGCACCAGGCCACGTCACTGTCTCTCCCTTCGGAAAGTCTTGCCGATACCTCATCCTTCTCGGCCGGAAGGAAGCGATGGGAGTCCAGTCCGGCCGAGGACCGAGGACACGGCCCAGAGCCATCTGATGTTCTGGCTAACACCACAGGGCGAAATATCTACGTTACGGGTGCGTATGTACCTGAGGCTTTTAAATTGAGCAGCCTATGGAGGGTATGTTGGTTGCCTCATCGGAAAATTAGAGATGGCTTCTTCGCCGACCAACCTGATTCGGACGCCTCGCTCTGCCCAAAAGGCCTCAACACATGAACTGAAGTTTGGCCCGGTCTAAGGAGCGTTGCAATTGCGATCTAATTACCAGGACCCAATCTCGACAATGTGACGCAGACTCCTGCGGGCCTGTTTCCGACTGGTTGCTTTATTCCCCGCGCCGGAACCGAACAATTAGCTAGGCACCAGACCAGGTTTGAGAGACAACGGCTTTTTCACGCCATCTTTGCATTGCATCACATCATGTAGGCAGGCTGGAAACCTTTTCAGCCTCCACATGTTCCAGTTGAACCCTTCGCAAGGGAAAAAAATACGAAGAAAAATGAAGCCATATCTTGCTTTGCCGCATCGCCGCAATGACATCGCGATAGTCAGACTAGTTGTCCGGTCAGGAGTTTGGTAGGCCACTGCTCGTAGATTTGTTTCCCTCACTGCTCGTATTTCACCGTGCTGAACTGGCTTGTCGTGAAGAGAACTCTATTTTGAACGTTTCTGCGAGGCACGAAAGATGAATGAATGGTGCTTATTGAAATGTGCACGTGGAGTAATGCTTGTGTTATACGTTTAGATACTGCTTCTGGCAGGCCAACACAGGTTCCTCCATCCCATTGGTAACCTGGTTATCGCCACCAAACTCCAATCCGACTTCAACATCTGAAGACACACAGACAGACAAGTCACCCACCACAGGTTGATGACCATGCATGATGCCTTACGTTCCGCAACTGGACCTCAACAGTCATGTTTCCTGTGTTTCCTGTGTTTCCTGTGTTTCCTGTGTTTCCTGTTCTTGTAGACTTCCGATCCCACCCATCTTGTACTCCATGCCCGTATAAATACACATGTAACCGTAAAAATCCACGCCCATACGTCCCCACGACAAGTTTACCTCTTCAAAGTCCTCTGCTTCTCCGCATTAGTAGCCACGTTCCTCCCCTCCACCAACAAGCCCTTCTTCCTCCTCACCCCATCCATATACCTCTTCGCCACATTCTCCTTATCCGCCAACTCTCCCAAATCCTCCAAATCGTCCTCCGTAAAGGGCACCCAGAACGGATCCTGGTCCAATACCTCAAACCCCGCAAACACAAGCTGCGGCTGCGCAGCCCCGCTAGTCCGCTTCCGCATCTCGTCCGCGAAGCCAAAACTCTCCGCGACAGGAAGAACAGCCTGTATCGTAAAAAACGGGGTTCCTTCCTTCATGGTTTCCGCAATGATACGTCCGCGTCGGCGGGTGAGCACATCGTAGACCCGGCCGAGGACTTCTGTCGCGGCTTGGATTTCGACGCTGTACATGGCGAGCATGAGACGGGGGGACCAGTCTAGGAAGGCGGACCGTAGGGACGTTTGGAAGGTTTTGATGATTTCGCTGGTGAGACGGCTGAGCTTGTCTGGGGCGGGGGTGTCGTCGTCGGTGAGGTCGAGAGCAATGTCTTCGAGGGTGACGGCTACGCCTTGGACGGGTTCGTGGCAGAGAGGGCCTTGGGCCATGGCGAGTTGGAAGGCGTGTACGATTTTGTCTGCGAGGTGGCTTGGGTTGAGGGCCTCGCCGGCACGGGGTGCTGTGGTGGTTGTGTTCTTGTTGTCTGGGGGGGTTGAGCTAAAGACTTTGGTGAGTATGTTGTCTTTTGTGGCATCGAGAAGTATGTTGGGGCCTGTTCTTCTGGGGCCAAAGGCGGCGATTTGATCGGTGCGTGTTCGGAAGATGTCGCGGCCTCCTTTAGGGGTATCGAAGAGCTTTTGTAGCTGCTTCTGGATATCCTCGACAGAGAGCCTACTGGCTGCGGCGGCTGCTGCTGCATCGAGAGCAATGGCGTCGGCTTCATCGTCGGCTTCTTGTTCTTGTCCGTCTGAGGACGCGGTGCGCCTGGTTTCCGTGTAGAGATGCTTGATGGAGTCGGCGTTCTTGAGCAGGAATTCCGTCACGTCAGAGGCCAATGGACGGATGCGCAACGTTATGGTGACCTGTTTTGAACTTGTGCATGCCACGACCGCTCCTCGACCGAGCTCCTTATTCACAGGGGGACGCATCTCGTCAGCCCGGACAATGGTTTCCCTGTATGGGACGATGGGAGCGCCGGCCTGTATATCGCATTTTGCGAACCTCTCCTTTAGGTCCGTGAGACACCGCTCTAGATGCAACTCCCCTGCTGTGAGGAGCACGTGCTCACCACTACCAAATTGTTCGTATTCCGCGCACGGGTCGCTTTGAACCAGCAACTCCAGGCCGTGGATCATCTTGTCTAGATCCCCGGGGTTGACCGGTTCCAAGGCGACTCGGACAATGGGCTTCCCAACCATGCTGACGCCTGCTAAGTTGATGGCACCGTCGAGCTTGCTGCATAGTGTCCCGGACTTGAGAATCTTGCCTTCGAGACCTCCGATGCCAAACACCACGCCAGCGGGAACTGAGTCCAAGGACTCTAGATTTCGTCCCATGAGCATGTAGAGAGCCGAGACGGTCACGGCTTGCGGCTGCGGGCCTGCCGTGGGATCAGCCGGCGACCACTTGGGCGGAACGACGTAGAGGCTGTCGCCGACCGAGAGCGTCCCAGAGTAGATGCGTGCGAATCCGATCAAGTGTTCCGGCTCGGCCTGTTGGGCTTCCTCGTCGTTGGCATTATCAATGTGAGTATTACCCAAAGCCTCTGTGATGCCGCCATCCACGGCGTCTTCGCTTGCGTCTTGCGCAGCCGCCGCTCTGAGGGCCTCGGCTCGCTTTTTCCGCGCAAGCTCCCGTGCCTCTTCGCCAGTCATTTGACTGCCAGGTCTTCTCCTATTTTCGGGCAACTCGCTCTCCGGGACCGACACCATTTTGCTGACATAGGCGACTACAGAATCTGATGGGCCATGCTTGAATGAGACCATAGCATTTTTGACCTCCTTGTCCACGGCCTCGTGTCCGGTAGATTGCGCGATAAGATCGGGACATCTCTCAGCTTGCGCGGCAGGTGGTGAAGGGAGAGACTCGATGACGGAAACCAATAGAGCTGTTGAGAGGGGCAGCCAAGAGGCAAAGACTGTTGTCAGAAGCAACCGTGGGTCGCGCGCGCGGAGTACGTGAGGCGGTATCGAGAGGTTCAGGGACTTAGTAACTTTTTCCAGCATGGCTGCATCGCCTTTACCGTGGTCACCGCCGCACGTTGCCTGGTACACTGTCCAGATCTGCTCCAGAACGAGTTGCACAAACATAGGCTTGAGATTTCGACCTCTGAGATGTTTTGGGCCAAGAACCTTCTTCGTCTTAGGATCCAGGTAGAAGTTTCCCCATAACACTTTCTGCATCAGTCCACGCTTGATGCCGAGTTTCTTTTCGTATAAACTGGCGAATTGACGACATGTGAATGCCCATCCGTCGATAGCACTGCTGAAAATGACATTGTTCTTTTCGGGGGCAAAGTAGATGTCCTCGTCGTCTCGCTCCTCAAATTGCAAGTTGATCTCACCGGTCTGTGATGACGAAGAATCGTCTTCTTCTGCGGAAGCTTTCGCAGCTGCTGCTGCCGCGGCATTGACACGCTCCTCCATCTTCTCCCGCCAGTTAAGATCTTCTTCCATTCGCTCGCCTTGAAAGAAACTGCCCAGCACGGCGTTCACCTGCTCGAGCAACTTGCTCAGGTGCACATAGGCCTCGCCAGGCGTCATCTTTAGCTCTGTAATCAAACGGTCCATCTTGTTGATGACGAGAAGAGGCTTGAGCTTCTCCATCCAGGCTTGTCGCAGAACTGTGACCGTTTGGCTGCAGACGCCTTCTACAGCATCGACCAGCACGACTGCTCCGTCGCAGAGTCTCGACGCTGTTGACACCTCGCTGCTGAAGTCAATGTGCCCTGGTGAGTCAATCAGGTTGATGAGGTACTCTTTCGGTTGCGGGACGGCCTCTGGCGCAGACCGTCTCATCATGGAGAAGAATAACGAGATGGCGGATGATTCCATGGTGATACCTCTCAGCTGCTCATCAGGACGGGAGTCGAGATACCGGATCTTGCCTGCGAGTTTGGGCGAGATAATGCCATTTGTGGCGAGAAGGGCGTCTGTCAGTGACGTTTTCCCATGATCGACGTGCGCGAGAATGCATATCTGTATCACCATCAGCTCATCAGCCCGCTGAGTTCAAACATGAGACGGACGAGAGGACGAGGCATACGTTTCTAATGTCTTCGGATTGCCTTTGCAGGCTTGCCAGCTTGTCTGGCGTTACCACCGGCATGATGGGATTGACGGGTGTTGAAGAAGTATCTAGTAGAAACGTCCTGCTACACTGAGCGTTGCTCAGATGCCCTCTTTGTCCCAGACTCGAATCAAGTCGGCTTGTTGGAATTACTCGAGCAAGAAGCCGATTCAGGCTACTACCGCTCAACTAAATGCGTTCGTTTGCATAGGTATTTGTACTATACCACAGCTCCTTATGAAGCTCTTCGCCGTTTGGTCAACAGAGCTCCCAATTTTCTCTTCGTCACTGTGCTCACAGGCTCAGCCTGATTGGATCATGGTGTGACTCCTTCAATTCACGCTTGCTCCACATGCACAGTCTGTGACTCTGTGACGCACTGGGTCGTTCTACTGGACCATGGGCCATGCAAATCAACAACTAGAAAAGGTAAGGATGCGATGCTCGATGACTGGAAATGAGTCAAAATATGACGTGGCTCTTGAGTTCTATCAGAAGAGTCAGGCTGTGGAGAAGATTACATACTTGGAGTCTTGGAACTTGGAAGATTGTCGCTTTGTGTTGCCTTTCCCGTCTTTCCCGTCGTACCTCAGGCTTCACTCCACGCTGCCCCCGCTCCCACCCCACCACGGAATTAAAATTGCTCGATAAGTGCAAGCGATATGCATACAGCCCGCATGCTATTCGCGATAGACGCATATCTACACCACAAGCCCTAACGGCACGAAAATTCCGACCGCCATCGCCAGCCCCTCGGAGTGAGCGCAAAATCAATCCCTGCCGCTGCCTTTGGATCCCGCGCCTTCGATTTGGACTTTTCGGACGAGACGAACGACGGAAGCGGAAGAAGAACACTTGAAAATGTCGACGTACCAGAATGGCGTGGCTCCGGCCCGAGCGATCGATGATGACAGCGATGTCGAGGAGGAAGCCCTGGTGGCCGACTACAAGGAGCAAGTTCAGTATGAGGACGGCGACGAGCTCAGCCAGACGATGTCTTTGACTATGGCGCAACAAACCGACGACATCCAGGCCCGCCTCGTCCAGGCTGCCCAGCCGCTGGATTTCTCAGCACCTTTGGAAGTGAAGTTCCAGAGCTACGATTCTTACTGCAGCTTGTTCCACTTCATCTTGAACTCGGATGGACCTGTGGATTTGGAGCCCCCTTCGGTTGGTTTTGTCATCCCGAGCAAGTCGTGAAGGAACAGGGTGGCATGAGCGGAATATCAATGCTCGAGTCTCGGGAGGTGGAAGGCATGTGGAGAAATGAAGTTGAGGAAAGCTAACCCTTGATGATTCTTTTAGTACTACTGGGCTTGGGATGTCATTGATGAATTCATCTACCAATTCAACTCGTTCTCGTCATATCGACTGCGAATTGCTCGCCAAGCGAACAACGAAGAAGAGATTCAAATTTTGCGGGAAAATCCCAACACGTGGGGCTCGTACAGTGTCCTCAACGTTTTGTACTCGCTGATCCAGCGATCCCAGATCACTGAGCAGCTTGCTGCGATGAAGAGAAACGAGGATCCCGCGGCCGTCGCAGGCGAGTATGGCTCAAAGAATCTGTATAAGATGCTGGGTTACTTTTCCATCATTGGCCTGCTCCGCGTGCACTGCTTGCTGGGCGATTTCAGCCTGGCGCTCAAGACGCTCGACGACATTGAACTCAACAAGAAGGCCATGTTTGCGCGTGTCATGGCTGCCCACTTCACAACATACTACTATGTGGGATTCTCGTACATGATGATGCACCGCTACGCGGATGCCATCCGCATGTTCAGCCACATCCTGATCTACGTGTCGAGGACCAAGAACTTCCAGAAGAATTCACAGTACGACTCCATCACAAAGAAGAACGAGCAGATGTACGCCCTGATCGCCATCTGCGTGGCTTTCCAGCCCACGCGACTGGATGACACGATCCACAGCGCCCTGCGCGAGAAGTACGGCGACCAGCTGCTCAAGCTGCAGCGTGGCGGACCCGAGTCGCTGCCTATCTTTGAGGAGCTCTTCCGCACTGCTTGCCCCAAGTTCATCACCCCCACGCCCCCGGACTTTGACAACCCCGAGAGCAACATCGACCCCGTTGAGCACCATCTCTCTGTCTTCATGGATGAAGTCAAGACCAACATGTGGAGCCCCACCATCAAGTCCTACTTGAGACTGTACACGACCATGGATCTGCACAAGCTTGCCGGCTTCCTTGAGGTCAAGCCCGATGAGCTACGCTCGTGGCTCCTGGTGACCAAGCAGCGCAACAAGCAGCTGCGATTCCAGGACCAGGGTCTTCTCGACGGCGACCTGGTCAATGTTAGCGACCTTGACTATGCTTTGCAAGGAGTAAGTCGAGACGCGTGATTCCTCATATTAACTTAAGTCTTGAGAGCAACAGGAACTGACTTTTTTTCTTTTCAATAGGATCTGATTCACATTTCCGAGGCCAAGGTTGGACGCAAGCTCGTCGACTGGTACATTCGCAACCTGTCCCGTACATACAACTAGACCAACCTCCATAGGGGCATCCAAAAGTGAACCTGTCACGATACCGGGAAGTCGGATTTTGTTCACACCTTGAAATACAAGAAAGGCCCCCCAACAAAACAAGTTATGGAAAATTCACGGCCGCTTAAAATGCCCGTCACCTCTCTACCACGTCCCCAAGTTCTTGGCCTTCAACACACGACCAAGTCGTCATCTGCTGTCTTTGCGACGAAAGGGACGGGAAGGGTTAGGGGCGGCACACCTTACGGCGGAAACAGAAAAGCCTGGGGGTATGTTGATGCAGGCCATTACGGTCACTTGCATGGCATTTGGCGTCTCGGAGTTGGGAATCGTCTCTTACGGAAAGCAGCGGATGGGGTAGGGCAGATGGGGGTACAGCTGAGGCAAGGGTAGAGCCCATCTACTTCTCGTCTGCAGTCGGACGTTTATCGCCTGGGAAGATGTAGGGTCCGTATCACATGGACCAGTATAGGAGTCAAATAAGTCTTGTTCTTTCTTTCTTTTTCTTTCTTGTGTGTGTGTGAGTGCGTGTGTTGAGCCGCACTCAAGTATGATGGTCCTGCGTCTGTCTTGACATGCAGGATCGATGTTCTCTAGTTATGTAGCTTATGCGTACGATGTAATCGTTGGTTCCACAGCGTACTGTGCCTACTGTGCAATATAGGTTCAGTGAGCCTCAATCTCAGTTACATCTGAGAGCGCCTGCGTGACGATCATACGCCGCGTTACGTATTTCCATTGAGATTTTGGAGTAGTAAGTAGCTACTCTTGTTCTCATCTTTGCCCAAAAGCGGATATAGCTTCTCTTCGTGCCTCTTGTTCGATTCCAATTCTACGTCTGCCTTGCTCCCTCTTATTTTCTTCTTTCTGCTTTCTTTTCACTTCCTCATTTTCCTTCATGCCAAGTCTTCTTCTCGAATTGTCTTCTCATCCTCTCATGCCCCTTATCTTATATCCTCTTGTCCCGTGCGAGAATCCGGCCTAAGCGAGGTCCACAGCTGGTATAACAACGGCCAATGAGCATGCACACGCATAACCTTTTCTTCCTCGACCCTTCATTCCTTCAACATCAGCAGCGTCTATCAATTGTTCTTTGAATCAAATATAAGTTGGCCGTCGTCGTGCTGGCGCTACTGTCGCCATGCCGCCGCACAGCACCTTCAATCTCCATCGGGTAAGTGAGTGAAGCATTATTCGTAATAAATATCTCGTGAGTTCTGCTAACTGTCATGAGTGGCCACCTTACTCTATTTACGCGGACGTAAATGGAATCGCTCATCAACTAACGACATTCTTGGACAGGTGGTCGATGGGGAGGCTCAGGTTCCCGTCGGTGAAGTTTTCTGCCGCTATCCCTGTGGCGATGGCCTTTGCGCCCGTGACGTAAGTTGCAATACTGCGGTACGGTAATACATACATGATACATACTGATTCATTTATTAGACGAAGTTCACCCTCCGCAGCTGCCTCCTCGCCCATGTGAAACACGTCCATGGCCCTTTTGCGCGTCGCCGAACGGGCGGTCTTACAGCCGCCGAAATGGAGGAGGCCCGAGGTAATTAAGCCACTCGCAACTACCTATGGCGATAATTTCACGGCTGAGAATGCAGTATAGCGTACTATACCGAGCTTCTGGAGCTCTATCTGGGCATACCTAATCCCAGGACGTCCGAGTTGTGTCCCGAGAGGCATCTCCCTGCAAGGCGTTCGCCATTAGCAAAGGATGGCTACAGCACATTTCCATCAGGAGTAAGTCTTTCTCATAAAGTCAAGGTAAGCGTTTGGCGGTAACGCGGTATTGTATTGCGGATGGACTGATTCTTTATGTAGGTTTCCATCATCTACGTCGACTAGGTCACATGCTGCGAGACCTCCGAGCCAGCAGATTCCTCAAGCTGAGCCCCTTCCAACACCAGTTCAGCTACTGTCTCTTTCGAGGAAATTTGAAATAATGGTCGATGTGCTTGGTCTCGAAGGCCTGTCTGAGGCGGAACGTCAAGACGCTCAGGCCATTATTAACAAGTTCATTAGTGAAATGGGCCAATGATGATGAATTGATCATTCTGCTCTGAGCGTCCAATGGACAGCCAGAAGATTGGAGTCGACATGTTCAGCGAATATCTACCTTCACCGTGATCATTCGCGCCAACAAGTTTGTCTGCGACTTGTGCTGGAAAGCCGTGTAATTCCCGCAGTTGAAGGGATTTCTTTTCTATACCCGGTCTTATCTCCGGTCTTATCTCAGTCTTTATTACTCCCGGGGGCGCGAACAACGGGACGCTCATCTCATGTACATACGGAGTACATGTCCATGTGCGTTTCTGTGTGAACCACGTCATACTGTGTCACGAGGGGCTAGATAGAGTGCAACTCCCAGGGTAAGAAGGCATGTAACCGCCACCTAGATGGTAAATTTACCGATTACGTCTTTTCCACACGTCCCATTTCAAATTCCATTAGCTAACACCTAATCCTAACCACTAACCCTAACTTACTAACCCTAAAATGCGTCTTTATGGATGAAAATGCGTCTTGATACGGGACGTGAAGCAGGTGGCAATGGGTGCATCGCCAAGAAGAAGTGGTGATGGTGAAAAGAAGTGGGGGCGATGGTACAAAAGTAGGTGGCGGCTACATGTCTTCTTACCCTGGGAGTTGCACTCTGTCGTCCCTCTCTTTGACAACTTCACTCGATGGACAACTTGACAAGCTCCAACAGCCTCCAAGTCATGCACTTCTTTGCCCATCCCATGCAGTTCCCTCGCGAACAATCTTGTCTGGTCCCATCTCCACTTTTTTCACTCTCTCTATAGTACCTTAGGTACCTTAGGTAGGTAAGTATGTACCTATTTTTTTTCCTTTTCGTCTCGTCTTGTTTTCCATGATTCTTCTTTGTCAAGGAAAATAATTACCCGTATTTCCATGCTGCCCAACAAGGGAAGGCAACGCCAAGTGTAACCGAAACGGCCCACTCGACCCATTCTATTCCCTCCGGCGTCTTTAATCCCAGGCGCAATCCTGGCCTTGTTCGGCTTGGCAGTGGCAGGAAGGATGTTAGTACGTAGCACGGATGCGCGGTCTTGAGCCTGTCGCTGCAAAGACATGTGTCTGCTTGGAAGAATAAAAACTTGAAACTTATCCATGAATTAGAATATCGAAGCCATAATTGTGTGATTTACGCTACATAGGATTTTTTTTAATTTCTGTGACAGATGACGCTACGTCGGTTGAGAACTTGAGTATGCATGTCGAACTACTCCGTAGACTTGAAGGCATCTGACTGCTCAGTTGCGTTCATGTGTGTGGTGTTGAAGACTACGATGCCGAATTGACATCGTCGAATCAAAGAACAAACACGAAAAGCTAGAAGCGCCTAACTGCTTGTTTCAATGTTCATGGCTTCTACAGTGGAGTCCTAGGCAATTTCGAAACAAGATTCGCGCCAAGTCCCGTCGACATGGTGCAAATACACGGAGCATCTGACTGAGAATGAGTGCCCATCTCCTCGTGCATCTCTCGTCTGTCGCCTGATTAGGAAGAACGAGAGAAGGCCAAACGAAGAAGAAAAGAAAACTGAATCAGGAAATTAATCTTGACGGGAAAAAGCGGCGGATACATATGTACTGCCTATTTGGAGCAGGTATGTACATACACAGCAAAATCGAAAAACCCCGTCGCTCCTATGTACATTCGTGGACTCTAACATGGGTTTCTGACCGTTCCGCAATGCCCGACGAATGGGCCAGGGCAGGGTCGAATGAGATGCCTAGGCAAGCCACCTTTTGGACTCTTTTTGATACCTCTCATCGTGATTGTACTCCGTAGGCATGTACATACATATGTCATATGTGAGTCCTTGTTGTGTTGAGATTTGCGCTTATGTTACACTGCCGGCCCTCACTGACTGTCACTTCATTCCATGTAGATACATACGTACCTACCTACCTACTCCGTGCAGTACATATCTGGATGTCTTGGATCGTGGGAGCCTGATGACCCTATGAAGCATCCCACGTGGATCCTGACGGGGGGCGGGGACCCCGAACCCATCCCCCCGGGTTTACGTACGAAAATAACGAAATACATACATGTACTCCGTATGACTGGGAAGGCTCGCGCTTCTCGCGCTACGAATTCTTGAATGGTACGGAGTACATGTGTACACACGGAGTATTCAAGGGCAAGATTACCGCGGGCAAGAAAGAGAGACATTGGCGAGGCGGTCAAGAAACAAGCATCGACTCCCGAAAGAGCATCTATCTGATCAATTGAAGCCGAATACGGAGTATGCATGTACATGTGTGCGTCAACTTCTACATTCGATCTTCCGGTGCTCAATCACATGATGCTCGGCGCGCACCACCCATGTCTCATGTTACATGTATGATGTGCTCGTTCCAACTTCCTACAGACTGCAAGTTCACGATCACGCTTCGACGCGTTCAGAACCCGGACTTACAGTACTCACATACCTACCACGCGCGTTCGAGGCAAGGATGTGCGTGTCATCGTCACCTTGTCTGGTTGGCCAACAGGCGCGCGAAAGCAGAAAAGGGGTATGTACTCCGTAAAGCTCCAATCTGCTTTTGACCAGGAATCGCAACATGTAAGGGATAATAAGCCACTCGGATCTACCCATGGCTGGCGTACTACTGGCGCACACGGGGGCAACCGCCGACGGGTGTAAAAACGGCCGCCGTCATGCCATTGTCATGTTGATCCAACTTGCTGGCGTTCCTTAGCCACGTTGCCATGGCACGGTTGCACGGAATCAACGGGATAGCTTCCTAGGCTTCCTGAATCCTGGGTGTGTAGTCCGTAGAAACTAGAAAGTTGGTGTCGTCGGCTTGTCTTATTAGCGTTGGCTCCGGCTCGCATGCGTTTATGGCTCAAGGTGTGACGAGCAAGGGTACGAAGACGTACTCCGTATGTACATACATACGTGGTGGACGCCGGAGATTCGGACTTGCAACTGGCGGAAGTTGCATGATGCTGGTTGCGTTGATGCCGGCCGGCATTTATTTCTACGGTACTTACTACTCAATGCATCACGATTCACGATTCACAGGCTCACAGCCTAGGTATCCACCCTCTTCTCGGCTTCGTCTGCCGTACTCCGTATTCATATGTATGTACCTACGTGATGGAAATCCCATGATGCGCTTGCCATGCCATGTTATGCCGGCCATGCGTGTGGTGGGATTCATAGACCAACAAACGTCGCCATGACAGTACAATTGTCTTGGCGGTACGGAGTAGGTATGGCTCCGACTTCCGCGTGTTCTTGGCAAGGTGGTCCTCGGCTGGCTTAGCGCCTCGGTACGACAAGGGCTCGCGGAAGCGGAATTGCTTCAAGATGCAAAAAAGACAAAGAAAGATCAAACAAGATGGTGATCAAGTGATGAAAAGCATCAAAATACAAACACGATTGGGGTTGTCGTCAATGCGCCGCGGCATGCCGTCCCGATTATCCCTTCGGGGCTTCGGGGCCCGGGGGACACGACTTCACACGAGTCACACGATGTAGGTAGGCCGGAGTTGACGCCGGGATGAGACGCCATTCGCAGCATCGCAATTCGCATCCCTTCGCATCGAGTCAAATGAAACCGCCTCGTGCAATGATGCGTACTCTACGGAGTACTCTGTACAGGTTACAAGGTTGCAGGTTACATAACACACGCCCCGTTCCAGATTGCGCCACGTTCTTGCATCGATTCATCGAATGCCCACTTCACTTGACGCGAACAAGGCTGCCACAGTGCCTCTCCAAGGTACTCCGTAGGTTCGGCAATGTCGGTGGTGGGCCGTGGCAATCTGGATTCTGGATCTGTCTTGCTGCATTGCCCGCACATGCCGGAGAACGCGCACAGAGACAGACATGTACATATCAGAAACATCAGACATCAGAGACATGCAGAGACATATTTAATGACACACACACGTATGAATACATACGGAGTACATACATGCATACATACATACATACATATATACATACACACGCAATCGCCAGTTGCCTTTTGCACTTTGCACTCGGCCAACCAAGTTAGGTATGTACCAACCCTCAATCTGCGTGTTGTCGAGTCTGCGACTCTGCATCAGGTGATGCAACAAGCTGTGGCTGGACTTCTCGGTACGGACTCCGGAGTAGATCTAGATATGTAGATACATACATACTTGGGTACATGGGACCCTCTGAGAGGTACATTCTCGGGTCGCGGGCTCCGGAGCCATGAACAACGACGTTGCAGCCGCATTTGTCCTGCCCGTCGGCCCTCTGGAGTCTGAAGTCTGCATCATCGATGGCGTTTCTTTAAAAATGAAGGTTTCCTCGATCATGCCATATTCTTTATTATTATTTCTGTGCCCCTTAGCTTCCCCATATCGTTTCCACATCGCGCCACCTTCCAAGTTCCAACTCATCGCGATCCGCCACTCTCCCTTGTTTGTTTTTTTTTTGGTTCCAACTTCTGCGCAAGCCTTTGGTCCTCAGTTGTAGCTTGTAATAAAGTACATACCTACCTGCACAACTTTTCGGTGACTCATTCGTTATCCTTGTTGCGTTTGTTGCCCAAGCAAGCACAGGGCATCGTTTATTTTACCTACGCGCGCCCGAAAGCTGACCAGGGCAGGGCTGTGCAAGGCGAGGCGAAGTCAAGGCGAAGAAGACAAGGTATGTATAAGGCGGAAAAATATGTACATAATAATTCAAAATTCAAACCCCAAACCTAACGGAATCCACCACAGACCCTCCAAGCACCGGACAGGGTTGGGAGGACAAGACGTGAAGCTACATAGTATGTACATATATGTACATATGTACAATACCTAGGCCAAAGACGATCCGCACAAGCCGACATCTCGCCTTTGGTTGGGTTGTTTGAGTTTCTGAGGTCCGGTTCCCTGGTGACGACTCACGAGTACAAACCACGAATATCTCGCTCTTTTACCACGTGCGCGTGCGGTAACTTGTAAGTGCTGACACTGGACAGTGCTGTTGTTTACACCTCGGAGGAGCTCGGTGCATTATCTGCAGCCCGTTGTTATTTTTACCTCGAACGGCACTTTGTGACTACTGACAGCCCCGGAATAGGTACAGCGCGGAATCCAGTCCAGATTCATCTCAGATTCCATCGCAGGACAGGAACCAACACAGGAACCAACACCACACGGACCGCGAACTCAGATCGGCACGCGACATAGACGCCACCAGCAGCAGCAGTAGCAGCGAGTTAAGCCCCTTGGCCTTTACTTGAAGTTGAAAAGCTCCAAGTCAACTGTCAGCATCACTGTGGTCTTTATTACGTTGTTGTCTTCGCTGTGTACGGAGTACGGAGTATGATACATACCAAGCCCTGGTACCGGTACTTGGATGGGTACTTAGCTCTTGGCACTTGGTACTTGCTCAAAGCTGCTCCACCACGCTATCGCTGCGCGCTGCTCCTGCCGTCTGAATCTGACCTTGTCGCTAGACCTTGATGGGGGTGGCCTAACTTCCAAGCTCCCAAAGCTCCAGCTTCCCAGCTTAAGCTCCATGGCCCCACCATCAACGCACACCACACCAAACACACCAAAACACACCAAGAACGGGCAACAAGGAAACTAACTTGACTGAACAATCCACATCCCACAACCCCCAGTCGAACCCCCAGCCGACCCAGCCACGGAGCAGACAAACAAGGGAGACGAGCGTTGACTTGAATTGATTTTTCTCTATTTCTCGGTTCGCCTCCAAATCTGTCGTCTTGCACAACCTACTTTGTTGTTCTACAGACGTCGTTGGAGTCACCGTGATTTCGTCGTTCGAGATATCGACCTACATCCCGCCGCACGCCCACGGAGTACTCAACATTCTCTCCCCGCCTGCGTTTACCTAAGCTTGCGTCCATCGCATTAACGTCCTGCTCTTGTGCGAAAGCGGAATTGACATCAGCACCGAGACAAGCTTCAAACGACCAAAACCGTGTCATCATCACGGGCATCAAGGCTTGGTTGTACAATCTGAGAACATCTAAACATCTAGGCTTTGAACATCGGCTCTGGGCATCCATCTCATCTGGCCTTTGCGCATCTAGCCATCTGCTCCATTACGTAGCTCCCGTCATAGCTCGATCCAACACGCTCTTGCGCCGTTGCTTTTTTTCTCGTGTGCGAACCCAGTCGACTCAACATCGTGTTGCATCGCACAGCACAAGCAACCCGGCGGCCAATCCAGATCAACGCAATCCCTTCAAATCTCGAAAATCTGTTTGACCTGTGACGCTGCACCTTCCCGACCGTGGCCACTTGGTGTCTCCTTGCTCGGCACATGCGTGCCGGAGAAAAGTGAACCAGCGTGGTATCGCTCCATAAACTGCTGTTGTCTTAGATTGCCCAGTTTTAACCCCAGCGAGCCCACGGGAAACGGGTAGTGCTGTGAAAAGACGTTCCATTCAGATAAACACGCCACACCAGCCAGTCGCCTACGACTTCCGACTGTGCTTGATAGCACGACAAGCAAGAACGGACGAGCCCGAGATTTGAAATTCAAGCTGCCTCACGGCTGGCTGCCCGCCTGGCGCTTCCTATCTGTTTCTGTGTAGTGGTGCCTCGCCATCCGACCGGCTAGCTGTTGGTGGTCATCATCTCACCGCACATCGAACTGGCTGTTATAGCCCATTTCGTCATTCCGCCTTTATCTTCTTTGTTTCTTCGTCTTCTTTAGCCCCCAATGCTCACCTTCGCCGATCGCCCAAAGTCTTCCGTATTTGGCAGCCACAGCATGAACATGAGCAATTCGAGTCGCATAATGGGTCAAGGAGGAGGAGGAGGAGGCACTTCGCGGCTCAAGAGACTATCCTGGATGTTGCATCCGTCGCGATTGTCTCAAGGACTTGCCTCTGGACCATCGCCATTGTCGTCTCTGCCAGCAACTAGAAAGTCATACAGCGAGCCGATTAACGAGCCGATCCACGAGTCGACCAGCGAGCCTTTACAAAATTCCGACTTCGCATCACGTTCGATATCACAAGAAGATTCAAAGATCCGACCTTTGGCCTTCCCCAATACCGCGTCCGACGCCGAAACACCCGACCCCGACACCAGCATGAGCCTGGATGACGACACCGAGCCTCTTTCTCAGCTGATCACGACACTTCACACATCGGCCGCTCCGTCCGCAGCCACCTCAGCGGTGCCATCTAGCTCGAGTTCCACGGCAAGCGAGGAGGGCGCCTCCCCAACCGAGGCCAGGAAATCGAGTATTTCTTTTCCAACGGATCTGCCGAAGCCAGAGCATTCGCCCTCGATTCAAACGCCTCTTGATGGAATATCGGAATTCTCGTTTGGTCGAAAATCCTCCATTTCATCGGCTTCATATCGACGGTCGAGGAATCCTTCTGTTGCGCCTAGTGCGATTAAGCAGGTGGATGGGATGCGTGTCCGGACGGCGTCGCCGCCACCACGGAGGTAAGACATTTTTTTCAAGGAGCATGTCTTTGACGCCTCACATCATCGTGAACTCTTTTTTTATTTCCTTCATTTATTCACGTCCTCGTTGCTTTATTCTGTCACCCCTTCACATCGTCATCTATTTTTTTGGTTCGGTCACACTAGTTGTACTTTTCCCCTGTCCTCTGCTGCATCAATTCAGCCCGTCAATTGCAGAATTAGCCGCAGCTCGTGGGAAGCCCCGCGCTCTATCTGTGGCAGAAACCGAAGAGTCAAGATAATAGCGGTGCAGCGGTGGTGCGCTGTAGTATGGTGTCGACTATACATGCCTCGATTATATGAGGGCGAGGGCCGGCACTCATACGTACTTCTTTGAGTTCGTCCCCCTGTCTGCCTCGGCTCGTTCGGCTGCTGCTGTGGTGCACCACCAACCACTTAATTCGGCGAGCTTTTTTTCCGATCGGATCTGCTGCGGCTGGATGCAGAAGGTAGCTTTGCGTCTGCGTCTGTGTCGTGCGTCATCGGGCGCTTGCTCAGGAGTCAGGAGTCAGGACTGCGAAGGGGCATCAAGTGACGCGCCCTGCGTCTTGCATCCGACTAGACTGCCTTTGGAGCAGCGCATTTCGATTCAACATGATGGCGGGCATGGCGTCCTCCCCGGGGGGTTCGCATGCGAACTTTGTCGGCGGCGATTGACGAGGCTGTGCTTCCGGCAGCGCATCCCGCGCTCATATGCATTTTATGGAGGCCTAACTGCGATCCAATGTTCTGCTCTCGCCGGCTAAATGCAGCGCGCGTTCGTCACGCATGATGATTGTCAAAGCGCCGCGGCGTTGCATCAGGTTACCTGGGCAAGACGGTTTGGCAATTTGACCTCACTCGCGAGCTTCAGTCATCCGGCCGCTTCGGCTTTTGGCCGCAGGGAAGAGAAGACGTCTCCACTTCTGCCTAAGCCTCCACCACCGCAAGCCGCCACAGGCCAGCGCAGACGAGAAAAGCTTCCGAGTTCTGATGGGGCGGCACCGTGCCACCACTTATGATGCACCGTGGGTTCAAGAGCAGGGCCGGTGGCCTAACAGCTTGACTGTACAGTATCCACGGGTTCACTCACACAGTATATACTGGGAGGGGTTAGGCAGTCGCGACAGAGAGCCACCAGAAAACCTGTGGAGCGCAGGAAGTCACAGTCATCGTGCGTCAGAGATTAAGCTCTCTCCCTTTCGAATCCACCCGCGTCTGAGGCTGCCTCATCAGTCTTCTTCTCAATTTATTGTTCTGTTTCTTGCGTCGTCTTGTCTCCTCGAGGCGCTTTCATTCCTTCTGGTTCTTATCATTCCCGCTTTATCTTCAATACTACCTTCGGCTGATACCATTCTTACTATCATCTTTCTTCATTCTTCATCCTCATTTTCATTCCTCACACCATGGTGAAGCTGACCGGGTCCATGAACGACAGGTTTCAAAACCGCGTCGGCTTCGATAACGTGCCCAGCGGTGAGGCCACCAAGAACAACACCCCGTCTTTGACACTCAATGTTCGACATAGGGGCTTCTATGCCCGCCGACGATCCCGCTGCTTCATGGTCGGCGTGGATGAGCATTCGTATTCCGACTATGCAATTCAGTGGCTCTTGGACGAGCTGGTCGACGATGGCGACGAGGTCGTCTGCGTCCGCGTCGTTGAAAAGGAGATTCGGAATGACCAATACCAAGATGACGCAAACCACGTCATGCAAGATATACTAGCCAAGAACGGCGCTAATCGAGCTATTAGCTTTGTGCTGGAATATGCCGTTGGCAAGTTGCATGCCACTTTTCAGAGGCTGGTGAGTCATTCTTTCAAGCCAGAACAGGAATCACAGACTGACCCTGTCACAGATTCAATTGTATCAACCAGCAATGCTCATTGTTGGCACCAGAGGTCGCTCATTGGGCGGCATCCAGGGCTTGGTCAACTCTCGGAATTCCTTCTCCAAATACTGTCTGCAGTATTCGCCTGTGCCGGTTGTCGTCGTGCGCCCAACGGAGCAGCGCATCAAAAAGAAGGTCAAGCGTGCCAGAGATGCGAGCCGTCAAACATATTTGTCTATGCTTGCCGCCAATAACGGACTTCACGAAGCGAATAGCGAGGCTAGCAGCACATACGAACTCGAGCCCCAGAATACCCCCGATGAGGAAGCCCACCAGGTGGCTAAGGTCCTCGGGTTGCCGGCAGCCTTTGACCCAACCATCAAACCGCTACGAGACAACCTTCTTCCCCGATCTCGCCCCTCCAGTCCTGGCCCAGCCGCCAATGGACCCACAGAGCGACTCCCTCAAAGGTCACCGGGCAGTGCGCCGGGCAGTGTGGCGGGCGACACTGAGGAGGAGGAAGAGGAAGAAGAAGAGGAGGAGGAGGAGGAGGAGGAGGAGGAATTTGAAGTGACTGACGGAAGGGAGGCGCTCAACCAACAGGAGAAGATGAAGCAGCTGCACAACATGGAGGTCGGAGAAGCCGCCGCTCTTAAGATGGGCGTCGACGATGAGGAAGAGGAGTCTGATGAAGCCCACTCCACGAAAGAGGCGTCATAGAATGCTGCAGCTCGTGCTAATTTGGGCGGTGACGGCCCGGCCGAGGCTGTCGATCCTGCTTTTCCTGTCGACCTCGTTGTCTAGTCGACAACTAATGATTGTGCCGTCGAATGTCCTTCAGAGCAGGGAGCTGGAGGTGTAGAGGCGCGCCAGACACGGGCCGTGGGCAGTCGGCAAGCAGAGGTCCATGACGGGGGGACATCACCGAAATCGTCACCGAAGCAGACACCAGGTGATGGCGTGATACGGTCTCAGTCGGTGACGCCGGCAGACGAGAATGGGACGTTGCCACTGCAAAGGGCACTCGGTCTCGATAATTCTGTGCAAGACGTCGCAGACGGTTCCAGGACACTTTCCGTGAACCTTGTCATGACGGACGAGACGACGAGGTATATGAGGCCGGACGGCCCCTCATCACGTCCGGCGTCCTGTCCGCAAGCGCATCTGACGTCTGTGGATGATCTTGCGGCACTGCAGCAAGCTACTTCGGCGCCTGCGTACCTGCGGATCGAAGAGCCTAGTCCTCGCATGCATAGCAGTTGGCAACGCCTGGATGCCAGGCTTCGTCGCAACCGAATGTGTTTCACGTTTCTCAGTAGCAGAATTCGAGCCGATGTTCTCGCTGCAGACGCGGTGCAGATGCAGCAACAGGACCTTGGCGCGGAAGGTATACTCACGAGGGACTTTGCGCTAGAACCAGCTGCCCCTTCATCTGATACGCCTGAGGAACATGTCATGATGCCTGTGCAGTCTTCGGCCGAGCTACAGGACTCTCCTTCTGTCGGCTAGAGACGATGGCTGGAGGCAGTCCGTCAATTCCGGCAAACACGGTGTGGGTGCTTTTAAAAAGCAGTGGTGCTGAGGTGCTGAGTTAACTTAGGGGGAAACGGGCTCGGAATATGGGGCCAGCAGAGTTTAAGAAAGAGTCTACAGGACACAATAGGAGGACTTGACGGGTTTCATTTGTTCACAGGAGGTTCATTAGTCATTTCGGGTGTTTATTTCACCAACAACGGGTCTATCGGGAGTTGATCAATTTATTTCGTAGGTTCTCAGGAGGGTACTCACCAGGGTCTGTCAACTGGAGTTTATCTGTGTTGATCAGTGTTTATTGGGATTATTGGGAAAAGACTAGTACAGCGAAAGAATGGGCTACAGTTAAATTAGCGCAGTAGAGGCGGCTATTGTTATTGAAGCGTTTTATTTGATGGCTACTTATTCTGGGTGTGAAGTATATGTGCGTGACGTGATTTGGACGAAGTCATTTCAACGTCTGGGTGAATAACAATGTGTACAGGGCAACAACAGGACCTCATGCCCAGTCCCATTGCAAATCCAGGCTTGTCATTCTACCACGTATGACGTATACAGGCTCAGCAACGCGAGCAGCCCGGTATTCGCCATATCATGCTTGCTCTCTCTTCACAAAGCATGTACCGCCAACGATGGTCGTCATACCACTGCGTTAGATGTACATTCAAGCTGTTTTCCCATGCTAGCCTGCACAAACTACGTATGTACATCATTGGTACTCCGTGATGGTACTAGGTTCGACGTCGACGAGTCTGGATCTTGGACCTAATACATGCTGTTGCCAACAAAGAAAAGGAAAAAAGAAAAAAGTACAAAGGGAAAAAGTAAAAAAAACATACAACAACCGGTGTTCGCTGGTCGTCACCGACCCAACTACTAATCTGTCGGTTGGTAGCTTATCTATGGGAGAGCGGACGGGATCCCGAGTTTTCTACCACCTATGGTCGTATGTGCTGATTAAAGAAGCAAAACTAATATATATAGAGCGTCTAGACTGGGATGGCTGTGAACTTGAAAGTCATGGAGCGCAAAGAAGCAACCTCTTGACATAAGAGCGCTAAACATGCATCGGTCATCTTCTTCAAGGTTCCGAAATAAAATAGAAAACTCCAAGTAGGGGACCCAGACAATGGAGGATCAAGAAAAAGAAGTTGAAAACGCAAAGGCTCTTGTCAATGCATTCTTTTGCGATTCTACGATGTGCCTTTATTCAGTAAGGACTGGGCGACAAATGGCATCCCAAGTTCCACTTTGTGGCTTGAAGCCTACCTGAGGCTACAACACACTGGCCCGCTCGCAGACTACAGGTATGTACATACCTAATATGTTGATTCTCGCCTACGCTCGGTGAAGTTCAAGGCACGTTTCCAGTGAGCTCTCCAGTATTTTTATCAGCGGTTTTCATGCAGCTCGATGTACGAGACTTTGACAGTCTTGAGCAGCTTCCCCGCCCGGAGGGGCAAGGGGCATCTCTCTAACCGTCGACAGCATCCATTACGGCTGGGTAAGAGACCGAAGCCGGGATGCCGTTGAAGACTTTCTACTCGCAGGAAAAAAAGGTTTTTGCGATGGTGGCCAAAAATCCATGTTTTCCTGCAAGTAAGAATTCCTCAACGACATCACGGCTTCGGTCTCTTTCTTACCCAGCCGTTAATGAATGCTGTCATGTGTTGGGAAGATGCCCCTTGCCACCCCGGGCGGGGAAGATGCTCAAGACTGTAAAAGTCTCGTACGTCGAGCTGCATGAAATCCGCTGATAGAAATACTAGATGTCTGCCGGTGCTCGAGATTGTAAAAGTCGGCTGCAGCGAAGTCGTCGGTGACGTCTAGTGATGCCCCGTTAGTTACCTATGCCACAATTCCGCTACTGTAAATATAACCTACAGACGATATCAAGAAGCCTGCTTTAGCCATTGTCTCTACTTCTGTATGTATGATCGATGATTGTTGATGGTTGTTTCTAGGTATGTATGTTGTAGATGACTGTTGGGATGTAGTATGTGTATCAAAAAAAAAATTCGTTCCCGAATGTGGCCAAAAACGCGTTGCCAGAAAGCTGGTTTGTGTCCCCAAGATTCAGACCTGCTTGTCGAATTTCCAGGTTTGGGCGGAATGGCACGTGACGAGCTGCGATCCCACGCTCCATGACTTTCAAGTTCACAGCCATCCCAGTCTAGACGCTCAATATATATTAGTTTTGCTTCGTCAACCAGCACATACGACCATAGGTGGTAGAAAACTCGGGATCCCGTCCGCTCTCCCATAGATAAGCTACCAACCGACAGATTAGTAGTTGGGTCGGTGACGACCAGCGAACACCGGTTGTTGTATGTTTTTTGCTTTTTGTAAATCTTCAATATAATCTTTTGTCGTTTTCATTTATCTTCTCTGGCTTCGCTCTCTCTTCTTTGTTGTCTTTTTTTGGGGGGGGGGAGTCCCTAAGCTGAAGATCGAGTTCTGCTTGAATATCTTGCTGACAGCAAGCAAGTTCAAGTAAGAGTTCAGGAATCAGTGGACCGACCTACGAACCGGATACCTACCCTGCGTGAAACAGGACAACAGGAATTGATCATTCGTGATGGTTCGTTGGCGAGGACACCGAACTCATGGTTCAAATTTTCGGCTAGAGGATGATTATATTGATGCTTTGAATGGTGTCAAGCTCAATATAGGCTTTCCTCGTCTCTTTCAACATACTTCGGGGCGGGGAAGGTCCCGATCCATTTGTTCGTGTGATTGCAAGATGCGACCTCACTTTCAGATCTATGTATAGCGAACAAACTATGCAATGACAAGAAAAAACCATTCATATTTCATTAGAGGTACTCCTGTCTCGTTGTACTGCCAATTCGATGGCTCAGTCTTCTGGTTGTGGCACTATTCCTGTTCACGGTCTCGTCATGGGCGAGGTTGAATTCCGCCATCAAAATCTCGTTCTTGACACCGCCACCCCCGCAACATTGGGAGAAAACTTGAACCGTCTTGAAAAGAATTCACACCCTGACACTTGTTGTCCAAGGCCTTTTAGCGTGAGCCATGATACATACGATACATCCAAGCCGCATGCCATGCGACAGTCGGACCAAATATGGTGACGCCATGGGAGAAGGGGCTCGCTTAATGCGGATCCAACGAGAGCCAATCATTTTGCCAAGCTTTGCACGACTGCCCCGCAGAGATTTGAGAGCAACCAGTGGAGTAAGCCCACACGTGACAACGCGGCACGAACGACCGTCGACATCACGTTGCACAAAGCTGGCCGTCTGCCCCTTTGACTCTCGCATCTACGTAAGCAGATTATTCGATCCACGACAACACATGACATGAATACGACACGAGCGCCGCCGGCAAGAAGCCGTCTTTGTTTGCTGACAGGGCTTTGCCCGTCCACGGTCCTTCCGTCTCTTGCACGAATGGCCGAACTGCTCGAATGCACTCACGGCGTCTCTTCCAAGGCCTTTGCTATCCGTGGTTGTTTGAATCAAACCGGATCAATGGCTGACTGATACTGATTGTTCCTGGCTGGAGCAACAAGCAGACCTGACCTCCGACTGCTTCAATTTCGGAACAACTGATTGAAGCAGAATTTCCCGAACCATTCCAAAGATCGCCAATGCGAACATGAACTGACCCAATGGAAGAGCTACCCGAGCTGTCCGAGGGCATCGACCATGAGAATGCCTTGGGCATCGATGCAAATGATCGAGTGACTTAGGAATTGATACCTCGATGAAGGGCCAATGGGACCTAACTGACTACCGGTTTTCAGGACGATTTAGAGGTTTGGGTGAAGCCCAGTGAAGAGAGCGTCTGATTATTCTCTTAGGGGAAAGGGAAGAAGAAGCTTTAAAGGCACTTGGCACGAAAATTGCGGTCGTTTTAGCAAAATCGTCGACACGTAGTTATGAGAAGACAGGACTGAAATAATCTCTGGCTGAAAATTGGCTACAATTCCGACCCTATGGGCTCGACAAGCTATTTAAAAAGATAGCCACGACAATGTCCTTCCTCTGTTCAGATTACAGTCTGCAAGCTCGGCCAATTCATGGGGTGGGTGTTTTAACCTCCCCTCCCTCACTGTCAACAGCCACAGATCGTTGAACGGAGGCCCCACTGATTCTTTTGCAAGCGGCCTCTGCCTAGGATAATAGAGTCAAAGATTTCGTCGACATATTAGACGCGCCTTAGGAGTCCGTTCCACCTCCTTAGAGGCTCCTGCCCCTCCAGGTCTTCCAAGAGCAGCTTTTACTGAACCCAGTCGACGAAACGTCTCGAAGAAGACTCCGAAACCCCTTTCAAGGAGCTCTGCATTGAGGACTCTGCTGTTCGCATCGAGAATTTTATCAAGACTCAATGGGACTGCTCATGAAGGAGATGATGCCACAGCGAAGACTCTGCCCATGACGAAGAGTTGTCGTCCTCTCCACAAATAAAAAAGAAAGAAGAGCAGACTCTTTTGACAGTTTTCTTTTGCTGCACATTATCGTCGTCTCGGAGTCAATAAACAAGGGCTGCGACTTCGACCAATACTCTAGCGATATGGTCTGTTGCTGGTTCATGACTTTTCACACCACACTGTAATCGGTATTCAGGCACCAAAGGCAAGACCCAAGAGTCCAGGACTCGACCCCAATTGGAAGAGTTCCGAGCCCGAGGTGTCTATATGATTCAATTTTACTCGTTGAGACAATACATACGACCATAGGTGGTAGAAAACTCGGGATCCCGTCCGCTCTCCCATAGATAAGCTGCCAACCGACAGATTAGTAGTTGGGTCGGTGACGACCAGCGAACACCGGTTGTTGTATGTGCGTTAATCTTTTTTGCTTCAGTAGCATTCGCCTCTCTTTTTGTCATTCCTCAGTGCTCACACCTCGTCTTTTCCTCCTCTTCGTGTCTTTTTTGTTTCCAATTTTCGTTCTCAAGGGGTGTTCGAATGCCAAAACTCGATCACGACTCACGAGCCGACAACAGGCCCACAGACTGGGATTTTGCACTAGGAATGGCGTTCTCCTCTTCTCCTCGTTCTCCATCACTCTCACGGCCGTGTACATCGTGCATTCTACGTATGTAGTACGAAGTAATTACCCAGGCACGGTTTGCAAGTCGCTATCATGTGGAGGGCAAAATATAGCGATTGCAGGCAAACCCCTGAAGTAAGTGAGAGCTGCCACATGTAAATTCAATTCACTACATTTCTCCCCAAATGGCGCGATGATAAGAAACCTACATGTACAACATCGCCGCATTGGCGGAGAACAACCACGAAGACAGAGGAGAATTACAAAATTGCAAAAGAGTACATGTCGTGAAGTACAAAAAATAAAGTGCACATACAACAACCGGTGTTCGCTGGTCGTCACCGACCCAACTACTAATCTGTCGGTTGGTAGCTTATCTATGGGAGAGCGGACGGGATCCCGAGTTTTCTACCACCTATGGTCGTATGTGCTAGCATATAAACTAAAAGCCAATTATATACATAAAACAATAGTGTCTGGGACCTCGTCGCAATGCCAAGGTATATATAATGTACCAATGTATGTACCTAGGTATAACGTTAGCTCGAGCACCTCCTCCTAGGTCCTCACTCGGAGTCACGTCATTGCGCCCGAGCCATTGATGCCGACACTGATGCTGCTGCCGATTCAGACACAAATACTGATGCTGATGTGTCTGTCGCGTTCGTCGTGCGAGACCGGCCGTTGAAGCAGAGGGACGGAGACGTCGGACAAGGGCGATGTTCTAGCAAGAGCGGCAAAGACGAATCGCATACATACCCACGAACGCAGGACTTTGAGGATTCAGTTCTTGTGTGTGAGCTGGTGTTTCCTCGCCTGGTACGAACTCGTCCTTGGTTTCTATTCCTCACTGGGGTTTTCTCTTTGTATGGCTTCTTTCTTTGTTCCCTCTCCGTGGACGTCCACTTCATCCGGTTGATCCGAGGAGTGATACCGCCTTCCTAGGACGAGCTGATTCCGCTTTCTTGAGAGCAAAACAGCATCTCGATGCGACGAGAAAAGCGTTACTTTCCTGCTAGATAAATACCTCAACTACGACGAGTAAGCCATTACTTTCCGGCGGGCAAAGCACACTTGCTACGGCGAGTGCACCATCGCGACACGTGGAGCATACCTGCCATACTTCTCTACGAGCGGAACATCTTCCCACGTCGTGTAGGGACCGTTTTCCTATGCGCAAAAATCACTTCGCTACGACGAGAAACCTACCTTCGTCTTCGAGAAAATATCACTGCATTACGAGAAAAGCATTGCTCCCTACGAGTAACACCACTCCTACAAGTGACACCAATCGCTCCTACGAGCAACACCGTTCCTACGAGCAACACCGTTCCTACGAGTAACACCATCCCTACGAGTCGCACCACTCCTACGAGTAACACCCACGGTCATGTGGCCCTTTTCGAATTGCGGCGCCGACTCATGCACAGAAGAGCTCAGCTCCAAGTCCCTTGCAGCTTTGCTTCCCCTGGCCGCCGTCTTCGTACTGGTCAACGTTCTCGCCGTCCAGCACATCTTTCCTAAGCTGAGCGGCTCGCATAGATATGTCGATGGACAGGACCATTACCTCCCGGCGCATGCACCACTTGCGCTGCGACAAGCCCACGCGGAGCACGAGCGTAAGAGCGGGAGGCGACGCGGCGCCGCCTGGGCGTTTGGCACAACCGTATCCCTGGCAGTCATGCTCGGCCTGCTCATCCTGGGAGAGATTGTCCAAGTGGTAGATCCGGTAGCAAAGAACGTGGCCTTGCGCATTACCGTGCCATCGCTGCTATTTCTGCTCGTCGTATTGGTGCCGTGGCTTCAGTGCCGGGCCATTGTCGCCAGCGCGGGATGGAACTTCCAGCGCAATGCCAGGGGTTCCGTCTCGAGAATGGCGTGGGTGCTACAGCTAACGCTCTTTGGCGCCTGGCTGTTCGGCTTTTGGACCATTGGGCATCCCGTTCCGCATGCAGAGACGGCGAGTCGACCGGATCTACACGAGGAAACACCCAAGCCAGGCATGGCTCAAACGCTGACGAGGGGTTGTCTCGAACGGGTTGGCGTAGTGGGAATCTGCCTCATGGCGCTGCTGGCCGGCTTCGCGTCTGTATCGACGCCATGGCACACCCTGATGGATGGCCCAAGTAAAAAGCGACCCGTGACGGACGCCGACATCAACAGAAAGCAGGCCGGGCTCGAGGCCAGCAGTGAGATGCTCATCACCAAGCGGCACCAACTACAGCAGTTGGAACGAAGGGCCCTCGACTCAACGGCAGCATCCGAAGCAGCCGGCAAGACATCCATAGGCCTCGTGGGCAAAGTGATGGGTGCTCTTCGCCCAGCATCCGGCGCTGAGGCCGAGATGCGTGTCCTACGGATAGAGATTGCCGGTCTTGAATCCATGGAAGCCAGTCTCGCTTCTCATCTGTCTCTTATGCAGAACCAACGCGCGGCCGCGGTGCGAGCATCCACCCTCGGGGGCCGCATCACGCTGCTCCCGTCCCATGCCTTTGCCGGCTACTGCATCTACCGCATCCTCGCTACCCTCTTCACCACCCTACGGCGGCGCTTCTCCAGCCTAACAGCTTCTTCCCCTGCCAGTTTTGCCAGCTCGGACCCGATCAGTCGCTTTCTAGGCCTCCTCGCTCGCCACTGGGATCCGGCGCTGGACCAGCTTGCGTGGGCTCGAACGATCAGTTTCGTCCTTAGCGGGTTTATCCTTCTCGCGAGCGCCAACAGCGTGCTTCAGACCCTGCACCTGTTTTCTAAGTGGACGCCCGGGCTGCTACGTTTGCGCCATGCCCATTCCCAGACTAACCTTGCCTTGGCGGTGGGCCAAATCACGGCCACGTATGTCATTTCGGCTTCGCTGCTCCTGCGTAGCCAGTTACCTGCGCGGGCTGGAGGGGCTGCTGTCGCGGGTGTCCTGCATGGGGCTCTCAGTCCTGCGTTTGTGGACCGCTGGTTCGAGACTTGGTTCTTGCTGGGGAGTTTGCTGACGGTGTTGGGGATCTGGATGGGGCGGAAGTTGATGCGGTTTGGGGATGAGTGGGAGGATGATTTGGGGATGGAGGAGATGGGAGCTAAGAGGTCGTGATGTGGCGTCTTTTTTTCTCTTTGTGTTTTTCAAGGCATTCTTGGGGGGAGTCACTGTTGTTGTAACTTATTGATAGGATGGGTCTGTTTGTGTTATATGTCTGCTGGCAGATGTTTCTTTTGTAAGCTTTCGTGTTGAGAACTCCAAGTACATACATTTGTATACATGTACATAGACATAGACATACAATATATTCTTTTGTCTTGCGCATCCTTGGAGTTTCTACGTAATGATCTACACGTACCATGTGTTTCCATGTGTCTATGCTTGTCGCGGATGTCTAGATGTGCCTTAGGTAGTGCGTGGCTAAAATCCGATTTCTTGGAAAGTCGGTGATCGGATATAGGTATTAATTTGTTTCCTCGGCCAGGGAAAAGATGGGAAAATAGCGGTCTTTGCACAAATTTGGGTGTTGATGATGTTTATAGCCTGGAGGTTGAAGATTGAACGAGTCACGAGGTACCTAAGTTGACTTGTGGGTTGGGTGAATGAATGAGATGGGGAATGGGGAAAAGGAATTGGGAAAAGGAATTGGGAAAAGGAATTGGGAAAAGGAATTGGGAAAAGGAATTGGGAAAAGGAATTGGGAAAAGGAATTGGGAAAAGGAATATGGAATGGAATATGGGAAATGGAATACGGGAAATGGAATACGGGAAATAGAAATTGGGAAAAGGGAATTGGGAAATAGGAAATGGGAGAAATGTAAGGGAGCTAGCCCACCTAACTCCCAACAGCCCGAGGCAAGTTAAACAGCTTGGTACATGTTTCGCTAGACACAGTGCAAAGACAACTTGACACCTCGAGAGAAGACCATCTCAATAGAACCTACGCCGCCTCGTCTCGTATAAACGCAGCATCTCACCGTGTCACACCACCACCTCGCGTCTCAAAGCCTCAACAACACAAACGACACAGGCTAGCAATCACACTGCACACAACTCGCAGATCGTGTCCCTTTCTTTATATTAAAATCGCAAGAACCTAAACAGACGCAAGCAGCAAAACAACAAAAAACAAAAGTAAAGCCCCTCGAGACCCATCCCCGTTGTTGCCCGCCCTCCCTGCATTGCATACCAACTATATAGCCTCCTCTACTCTTTTCCCTCCCAACTCCATACCAAATCTTGCTCCGCGTCCCATGCTCTTCATCATGCCATGCAGAACGTCCGGGGAGGGAGGCCTTTCTTATTCATGACCTCATGATGCAGCATAGAATGGCATAGTGATGTTTTTTTTTTTGCAGGTTTCTTCAGTCATTTTCTTCTTGCAAGTCAAGAGAATGGTGTATCAGGAAAGAAAGAAAGAAAATACAAATAGGCTCAGAAAAGCAGCAGCGCGAGAAACTCCCCGAATGCTTTTGTGGGACGCCTTCCATTGTGAGGGGGAGCATTCTCGTTTTGCGAAACGGAAGCTCTTCTTTTGGGGGCACTGCTCTCTTGGTTTGGCTGCTTTGAAAGAAACAACAACAACAACAGGGGCGCAGAAAGAAGGGGTAATTGGGGAAGAAAAAAGAAGGGGAAGATGAAATCGAATCAGGAAGACGTGTCCTTTGTCCCATCTCCCGCAGCGTAGTATCAAAGAGCACAAGAACATAGCGTCACGTAGCGTCATCCAGTTTTGGAGGGGGTTTCCTCTTGTCTTTCATGCCCCCTTTTCCTGCCGTGTTTCCCGCGGCGTATTCTTGCACATCACATCCTCGCTAGAGTGGCACGAGGGAAGAGGCATGAGTAGAGAAGACGTGAAAGGATCTGAATCTGAATTCCATGGGCGCCATCGTGCGTCGGCATCTATAAGTCGTTGGCAAACAGCGGAGATGGAGAAAAGAAAAGAAAGAAGAAACAACGCATGTTAAAAAAGTCGTAGAGGGGTAATCGTTCAACCATGCGTTATCCATGAGGGAGACGGGACACTTTGAACTAGAATGCACAAGCCAAATCTCGTTGCTTCATTTTCTCCCTAGACACGTCCCTGGCGACCCTTCTTGTTCGGCACAGTCGTCCATCCATCCTCGTCCACGGACTTGGCTTCGCTTTGACCAGCTCCTTGTGGGGGAGAAACGTGCTCTCGCAACGGTGTCCCGTTGGCACGGGCTCCTCGGCCCTCAAAGCGTCCGCCTCTGGGCGCACCGCCACGTCCGCCTCGAGGACCGTTGTATGCTCCACGAGGTCCGCGCTGATCGCTGTGGCCGCCGCGGGGGGGACCTCGTTGGTCATTAGAGGCAGACCTCCAGTTGATCGACTCCGTCGCCTTGGATTTCGGAGCCTCCTTAGGCGGCTCCCGCGCTTCTGGCACCTGCGTTTCTGGGGCCTTGGCACCGTCTTTTCGCTGGGGTGCCGCTGGCGCCGCCGCCTCAGCTTGGCCGTTCTTCTGCTCCGGCACAGCAGCGGATTCCTCGCTCTTCTTGGCGTCCTCTGCCTCTACCTTGGCCTTTTCGGCCTTTTCAGCCTTCTCGGCCTCTTCCTTCTCAGCTGCAGCCAACTTGGCAAGTCGTCGCTCCTCCTTGGCCTTTTCCTCGGCTTCCTTCTTCTCGCGCAGAGCTTGTTGGCGCTTTTCCTCAATCGCCTGCTCTCGAGCAGCCGTGTTGATGGGACGGGCCGCACCGAATGGGCTCGCCTTGGCATCGCCGGTGGCTGTGTCGGCGGAAGCCTCGGGGGCCTCGGAAACAGTTCGCTTCTGCAGGTTGAGGCGAGGGCGGCTCACTGGAGCGGGCGCAGCAGCGGGTGTCGAGGCAGAAGCCGTCGACTCGGTCTCTGCTTGAGGCACAACAGCGTCGGGCTTCATGTTGGTACGCCATTGGAAGTCCTTCTCAGCAGCCGTGGGTGCTCGCTCAGGTTGGTCGGGACGTCGAAGAGGGCGCGCGCCGGCCTCCTGTCGACCTTCTCCCCAGGCGGCGGGGCCTTGGCGGTTGCCACGATGAGAGTCGCCACGTTCGCCGAGGCCGTCAGGCCCGGGACGAGGTCGGCTACCGTCTCGAGATCCAGGACCGGACTCTTGAGGAGACAAAGGAGCCAAAGGTCCGCGTCGCTCCCAGTTCATCTCACGAGGAGCACGGGGTTCGGCAGCAGGGTCCCGAGGAGAGCGACGCTCGCGGTCGCCACCAAAGTCGGAACCAGGACGTCCACCACCATTACGTCCGGGGAGGTCGGGAAGCGGCCCCTTGCGAGACCAGTCGCTGAGATCGCGTGTGGACTCGCCTCGACCGTCACCGCCTCGAGCTGTATGACATATTAGTTAACTTCGACTTCGAAGAATAGGGGTACTCAGCGGCGAGGCGTTGATCAGATGTTTCTGCAACGACTATGAGAAGCAACAAGGAAAGGAGGTAAAAAAACACTCACGAGGATCGGCAATCTTGATTTTGATCATGCGGCCCTGGAAGGACTCCCCATCAAGAGTCAAGGCCTTGGTGAGTCCCTCAGCATTGGTGAACTCGACATATCCGAATCCCTTGGGACGCATCAGCTCACGGTCCTCGATGATGCGAACGCTGACAATATCACAGCCCTCGAAAAACTCGGTGACGGTTTCGGTGGTTGCGTCGTACGACAGGTTTCCGAGATGAGCAGTATAGGGAGGCTTATCAGGGAATCTCTGAGGCTCGCTTTCACGGACAGAGTAGCCTTGCGCTTAGATTAGTCACAAGGGCCTAATGTCCGTATTTTTAACCCCTCAACTCCGGGCTGTGCTTACCACGGTCCTGCCAAGACGATACGCCAGCGCCGCTGGAACCTCCATAGCGAGGGCGGTCACTGGGAGGCAAAGGCTGTGTGCCGATGTTCCCTCCTGCGCGAATTAGTGATAAATTCGATAGAGTTGTTGGTCATGCGTGATGCATCTACACTCATTTCTCGTACCAGCGACTGCACAAAGGAACCTTTGGTTAGCTGGCTGATGCTGCAAGGACGATATGTTTTCTTAGCAAGCAACTCACTATAAGTCTCCTCCACTTCATCGGCCCAGGAACTTCCAAATCCAACTACCCAGTCAGCATTAGCAGTCTGTATGTCATCAAAGCCAGGTGGAACGCAGGGTTGGGATGAGATGCATGACAACTCCGCGACTCGAGGACAACGTACCACCATCAGTCAGAAAGTCCCCCAGGGACATCTTCTGCTGCTCCTTCTTTTTGGGAGCTAAACGCAGAGCCAACAAAAGTCAGTCATATTGTACAGTGATTCAATAATGTATCGATCCGGAGTCGGGATAGTGCGTACCCATGATTGCGGTTCGGATAGCCACGCGCAACGAGCAGCGATGCGCGCAGATTCAAGCGTCGAAGAGGGTGAAGAGCCGGACCAAGCAGCTCTCTCCTCTTTCAGCGGGCGGGGCGGGAGATGAACGAAGCGACAGAGTGTGGCCGCTCGGTGGAATATAAAGTAAATAAGATGCGAGTTCGAAGACCGGGATTTGACGTAGGATCGGATAGTTTCGCGGTGGTTGAGGAAAAATAGACCCCGACGAGCGTTGCCGTGTCTGGGGTTGTTTCGAGACGAATTTTGCTCGGGCGTGGGAAAAATGCTGGAGAATATGAAGGGTTGCCTCAATTTTCGCCAGCCAGGGAGTGGGAGGCGCTAGTCTGATTCAGGACTTAGTGGGTCTGCGGCTTGACGGACGACGAGTGAATTTGATTGTTGTTGGGGCGGGCCGCGGCTGTTTGTGTGCGGCTTCACTGCCATGATGCCCTTTGACTTGAGATGATGCTTCGTCAATTTAAGTTGCAAGTTGTCTTCTCTCTCGTATTGATGCAGATAACTCGTATACTTACCGGGTCATTTTTCCGATTGTCAATTATTCCCGTTTTGACGGAGTATTCTTTGGAATCGCGTTAGGTAATTAGCTGCTATGTACCCAGGTACCTAATGCATACATACCTATGTACCTAGGTATTTCGACCAAAACACCTCGTGCCCACTTGGTTTGTGCGCTCCGCCTGTCAGGATCCACTTTGAACCGCAGACACTGAATGAGGCTTTCTACGCGATGCTCCCTATCACATGCATGAGAACGTGAGTGCTTCGGAGCCATTTCTATACCCCTCGTTTGCTCTTTGCTATCGCCACCACCATCATCATCACTGTTGCGAAGTCTCAAGAGAAACTCCCGTAGTCTCTCGTGACAGCCTCACGAGAGGCCCTCCCCCCTTTCATCATGGCCCCAGGCCACGAATTATATCACACCGGCTCGATGTATCCGCAGCGGAAACCTGGATTTTTTCCTCCTGAGGTATTGGACCTCATGATACCCCCATTGAAGGTCGGAGCGTGCACTGGTGTGTAGGATTCTCCCGCTTGTTGCCCCGGGGAGCACGTGCTGGGGTTTTGCAAGCATTCACTAGAGGCGACAGAATCTAATGTAGATACTAGGCACGGCGGGCATCTTTGGTGGCATGGCAGGAGCAATCTTAAGGGATACCAATATATTTATTAGTGCCTCATCATCCGGCATACAATTTTTTATGCTCGGGGGCGGGTTCTGGTGTACGTTTCCGCGAGCTGTGTCGCATTACCCCTTCCCCCTTTTCCCCTCCTCCTTGTCCAAGCTTTTTCTCTGAATGAAAGCGAGCAAAAAGTCAAACAACTAGACTGTTTGCTCACAAATTCGCATAATCACAATAGTTACTCGCAGTGTAGGAATAAGAGCCTACGGCGGCGAAGAAACAATGCGACCCATAGACAAAGTCGCAGTCAGCGGCGTAGCTGGCTCTTCGGTCGGCGCTATGTCTGGCTTGCTTCGTGAGTATCTTCTTCTTGTTTTTTTCATGTTATTTCTCTGTTCTACCATCCGTCTTGATTTCGACTTGCAAAGTCTTCCAGTATCGTTTCGTGAAGATACCAAAATATTAAACCAAGCAAAAAAACTACAGGTGGCCCAGCTAGAATCATACCCGGCATTATCACATGGGGACTGATCGGGTCAGGCGGCCAAGCCATCACCAACGTCGCCAGCAAATGGTTAGCTGCTTCACGCGCGAAAGAGCGTAGCAACGAGTCCTGGTTATGGAGGTGGAGCCCCATGAAGAAAATGTCAGACGAGGAGTACGTGGACATAATGGAGGAAAAAATTCTCAAGCTCGACGCAAGGCTGGCGATTATGACAGACAAACTGAACGAAATGAAAGTCGCGTTGGAAGCGGAGGAGAGTGCGAAAGGTATTGAGCACGACAGATAACTTCTCATCAAGCGAGAAAGACGGCTTCTTTCCAAGATGAATGCGCGGAGTCGAGCCCGTTGATACAGGGCACACGAAATCGTCGACAAGAACAGGTTGTGCCGAGAGTGCGGCGAGAGAAGGATTCTCGAACCCGGCTCTGGCACTGTCAAGGAATTATTCATGGGCGTAATGAGGCAATTACTACGCAAAGCCCGAGATGCACAATATTGGATGTTGCCTCTTTGAGGTATTTTGTATAACATGGCAGGTTTCGAAGGCTGGATGCAATCATGTATCATACACGTATACGGAACTAGAGGTCGCTGTATCGACCACAAAGTCTAGCCACCTGATCAAGATGTACTCACGCGAACGCGTACTTCTTCTCAAGACCGCACAATGGCCATTTCCCTGCATGATACTATTTCGGGTGTGTACATAAGTCTCACAGCTGACGCGATGCGTTCTATCACCTTATGCATTACCTACGGGATGTTCTATCCGACAGGTAACTTCGCCTACTCAAGAATAAGTTTTTTGCCCCAAAAAAGGAACAGACAAAAGGAGAAGCCTGAGAAAGGAGTCACCCAGCAATTCCGTGCCAGCAAGGAACCATCGCAATGCCCAGCGACGAAGTCAATTCAGGACTTTTTATTGGCCCTCTTCTCCAGAGCTTCGACCCGATCGTCAATCTTCTTGAACGACCAGCTCTCAAACGAAGGAGGGTATAGGAACGGGCGGAGGTCGAATCGGTGGTCATCGGGGCTATAGGACTCGCCTGCGTTGCGCCATGTCAGTCAAGAAAAGTCGGTGATCAGGTTGGAGTTGGCTCACAATGGTATGCTGGCGTCGAAACCGTTTGCTTATGGCGGTTAATCGCTATTCAAGAGTATCAAGTTAGTCCGCGAATACATTCTTGATGCCGAGAAACCGCCGCCACCACCAAATGAAGCAGCGGTCTCGTCACAGAGCTTTTTTGGGAGGAGGAGGAATGCTTGTGTACCGTGAAAGTGGAAAAATCTCTTGACCTATTTCACAGTGTCAGTAGTTGCGCATTCGAGAATAAAGAAGCCTCAGAAAATCGCCTGGTAAACTCACCTTGTCCGCAATCTCTCGTGGCGTCATACCCTCAGCGTGCCATTCGCTCTGTAAGCGGAGGAAACAGCCATAAGGGCCGAGCTTGTGGACCTTTCGGAGAGCCCCAAACCTAGACAACTCTTTGTATGTAAAGCCCATGTCCGCTTCGTCCGATTGAACCTGTGCACGTGGTGTGAGTTATGTGATCGTAGAGTGCGCCAAGTAGCACTAGCGGAGACACTGACGTAGTCCGACGTGATGGGCTCGAGCTCAGCCGTCGGGATGGCATGGATGAATTCTTCGAGAACAGGCATGTTGAGGTTCTTGACGGACCATGTGATGAATCTCACAAGGTCGACCTTGCTGATCGAGCCGATAGGGTTGATATCGGCGGAGGAGCCTACATAAATCAGCTCGGTCCCTCAGTGTCGCTTTGAGATGCTTCGTTCGAGTTGTGCGGTGTGAAGTCAGGAGGTCAGACATACAATCATACTTGGTGAGATCTAGACAGATTATCGTCAGCACACGGATCGAAACAGTTGTGGCAGTTATCTGACTTACATCCGCGCAGACATTCATCTACATTTGAGCTCCCAAGGACTAGCAAGGAACCACCACCGGGCCGTTGTCTGATTTCGCAGAGTTGTTGGGCAAAGAGGTAGGTGAGTACCTATTGTTTCTCACTGTGAGCAAGCGAAAAAAAGGGGGGGGGGGTTCGATGAGATATGCGAGGCCGGCATGCTTGGAAGGACGCACCATTCGGGATCTAGCTTGAATATTTTGCAAAGCCAGGTTTTGCGTGCTGGTGCCCCCATGAACTAGTGGTCAACGTGATCTTTTAGTAGACGGACCTGACAGATGACTTTGTTCCTTACTCCAACAGCATCGAAGAGCGTCTACACTGACCTTTAAAGTTGGGAGTGAAGCCGGTAGCTTGGGTGAGAACTTCTTTGGTAGAGTGGAACACGCTGTCAATGTTCACATCCTTATGATAGGCCCCGATTCTCGCGGCCAAGTCTTTCGCCCGTTGACGCGTCTCCTTGCTGCTCTGAGTTTCCATTCCCAGATACACTGTGTGCAGGATCTGGTTGCACAGCGCCTCTGCCGTCTCAGGCAACTCGGTCGAGTAGGCAGCAATACGCTTCATGTCAGCAATGACCTGCTGATTCCCTTCCTTCGCGGCGGCAACAGCCAATCTACACATGGAGTATACAATCGTAGCCGTGGCGCAACTATCGATACCGCCGCTCAGCGCGATCTGGAAACCGGCTGCTCGGGACCTGCGAAGGAAATCCCACAACCAACAAGCGGGACCGAGGGCGATTTCTTCCTCGGGGAGATGATACCGTGGAGGCCGCGCAGGAGTTGGTGCATGCAGTAGATCATCGTCGCTGCCACTCAAGCTGAAATCAACTTCAATGCGCGTGTATTCTTGGGCTTGTACCGCTTGTTGGCCTCGTGAGGGAGAGCATCGGGCAGCTCGAACTTCCCCCAAGTCTACTGTGGCAACGACAACTTCGACCTCATTCAATCTGCTCACCATCTTAGCAACGCTTTATCAATCACTCCCAGGGTTCATGCGGGTTAGGCTACGTGGGCGGGATCTTACGAGAATTGCGATGACTGCCCAACAAGTTCTCCATTGACGAAGATCATGGCACAACCGTCGTAATACAACCTATCACCATCGCACTGGAGTCCGGAAGTAAGCTCATGTCACAAAAACCCGGGGTCGTAGGTATTCGCCATCCAAGCAGAGGAGAACAAGTAGCCTGTAGCCTCGACAGTGAACAAATCATATATCGGGAGCGAGAGGCGTACACCTAACTGGTTGGAATAGAGGTAAACGCCTCCGTTCTTGCGAGTAGCCTCCGATATGAGCGCGATTCGCTGATCCAGCTTCCGAAGGGCGTGATGGCTGCCGCTGCTGTTGGTGAAGATCTCGACGCCGTTGAGCCCCCTTTAGAGCTCTAGTCAGTTCCATGACCGCAAAGTATAGGCTTCTAGACAGTGGCAAAGCCAACAGGTCAGACGTACATTTCAATATGGGGACTATTCGGTGTAAAGAGCTCCTCGCAAGTCTCGGCAGCCAGGCAGGTATCTATCGTGGAGAGAACGACATCGCCGATGGGGACCTGGCGACGGCCTTGCTGCTCCTGGATTCGCGGCGGGAGAAAGTACTGCTCAACGTGGCGGGGTTTCTTCCACGGCGTAAAAAAGCGCATCTCGCGGAAGTTGCCCTCGTTGGCGAGGTACAGCTTCGGCCGAAAGCAGAGAATCTTGCCGTTGAGGATGATGGCACGCGCATTGTACCTGCAGTTGCGGTGGAGAAGAGGAAGGCCGATGTCGATGATGATGCCGTGCAGAGTCTCGTCGGTCAGGATGGAATACAACGAGTCCCATGAGTTCTCGTACACCTCGTTCTCGAGGAAGTGGTCCAAGCAGCCGTATCCTGTAATCTCGAGCTCGGGGCCGACGCGCAAGGTCGCGCCCGCGTCCTTGGCATCGTGGATACTCTGTTTGATCCTGCGAAGGTTGTTCTCATAGTCTAGTGCCCATTGGTTGAGTGCACATGTGGCCACTCGGACGAGGTGCACCATGACTGCGCGGGCGACTGAAAAGCGAAGCTGGATATCGTGATGGGATGTCACGGGATGTTGCTGCGCCGATAAACGGCGATCGGAGTTGATTGCGGGGGTAACTTGAGTGGTGATTGGGCGAATGTATTGATGATCATGTGATCTCGACAATGTACCCAAATCTCCGGTCATCAACTCCTTGTTCTACGAGACTATACCTCAAGAAGACTCAATAGTCAGGTTCACTTGGAAAGAAGAATGATTGAGGGCCTTGTTCCATGCACCAAGCAGATCTGCGCAGATGCCACTCGCGCTGGAGTTTAGACGTTGCTTGCACGTATGCCTGCGTTATATCCCTTATCCAGAGCCAAATTGTCTCGCTGACAGATACGGTGCGAGTGTCACAATCAGCCTTTGGCTTAGGCGTTGAATTGTGGGGGACTGCGTGAGGATGAATTCAGCTTTCTCGTCGCTGAACCCTTGGATCACCAGTCGCGATTTCTCGTATGGGTTGTCGGTTCCTTTTTCTTTGACCTCACGTATTATTTGCACAGACTCAAAGTCGCTGTACGAGGTGATCGTCAAACTCGGGACAACACAAGAGCGAAGCCTTATGTGTGACGTCATGTCCCTGCGGGAGTCGTATGAGCGACGAGAATTCCGACTCCCGAGAGATCAGGTGGATAAACGGAGAGGACAACATTGCGGATGCAATGACTAATAAGGAGAAGCCCAACAAGGCTCTGGAGACGTTTGTCACCCACAAGTTACAACGAGGTGACAATACGCAAGGAAGGATGGGTTGCTCGAAGAGAGGCGACCAAATGAGGAGTCCACAGTATGCAGACTCTGCATGCCCTCAACGCATGCGAGTTGGGATCCCCTTTCCTCTTCTTCTGTCCTAGATAGACAGCCAACCAGTAAACCTTTGTTCGTATAGATAATACAACGAATTGAAGGCAGTTGTCTCACCACGAATAATGCGCACTTCATATTAATGTTATACACCTACCCTGTTAACCCAACACTCATTTATGAGCTCCAGGGCTTTGAGGAAACTGTTACGTCGTCATGCACTCCTCCCATAAACATCGCCGTTACTGTCACGCCCCGCTTCGTATCATCAAATATGGCTCTCTGATAGACTTCGAGTCGTAGTTGGAGACGAATATCGACATAATAGTTTCTATTGGCTTGTTCCTTCATCGAATCGATTATTCTAACGACCTTGCTAAGTCACGGCGCGATCAGTCGCTTTGCAACGCCTAGCCTCGAATTGGGCATCAACATACCGGCATAACACCCTGAACACGGCCTCCGCGAGCAGAAACATCAACTTCAAAACTTGCGAGAGTTTTGGGTTTATTGCTAGCGCCACAGCTGTAGCAATAGGGTCAATCAAAAGGATGGCAAATAACCGCCCTTCACTGTCTGGAACACGGAGTATGACCCGACAAGGAGCTGCCACTCTCGCTCTCTATACGTCTGTTCCCTCCTCTGCTTCCTCCCTTCGTTTGTCTCTGTTCCCGTCTCGCCTTTTCTCCGTGTATATGTTTTCCCGTTCAAGTGTTACCTCTGGCTTGGTGTCATTGAGCCAAAACGCACGGCACACGGCGCGCGGCCAACCTCCCCCTCCGGGTTGAATGCCTCAAATGGGCGTCTAAGGCGTAAGCCATGACCGAACATTGATGGCAACATATCTCCCAATCCGCTCGGATACTCCGAGAGAAGGAGGCGGGGACGATAGTGAGCGCCATGGTAGCTTCAGATGGCAAGAGTTCGAGTACAGTTGTTGCCATCAGCGAGATGCGAGGTTCATCGGAGATAGGACTTGTCAGCCGAGAAAGTTGCACCAGTGAGACCGATCCTACGCCAAGCAGTCGCTCAGGCGCACCAGTTTTTTGGCACACTAGTCGGACGAGAATCTGTCAAAATGCGGATGCTGCGTTACCCATCAGCGCTCGGCCGTTGTTCCGACACAGGATGGTCGGCCGACGGCACATGAACGTAATCCATGATCCCAGTCCCTGCTGATACTTTTCCGGCATGGCAATTGCGGAACGTGCTGGGACGAATTCCTTGCCTTATTTGACCTGCTCTTTCTGCTTGAAGCGTTTGCATTCGGTATTGATAACGATTGGCTGGTGGTGTTCTGATGCTAAGCTTCCTCCGCTCCGATATCGATACTGTGCCCGTTTGATACGTGGTTGCATAACGTACTCTGTCTACATCTCCCCTCCTCTTACACATGTTCACCAATCTTGTTGCCTCAATTCCTCGCACGACCAGTCCTCGTAGCTGCCATCAGCATGATACCGTCGCACAATCATAGGAAGTTTTTTTTCGCGTAGTTCCTTCAGCGCAATCTCAAGCGGATCTGTCTCGCCTTCGAGATCTACCAGCACGGGTGCGTTCATGCTGATTTGCATGGCTCGTGTGCCTAGAATGCGCGCTCGTTCGAATTTTGTCATGTATGGGGTCATTGTTCGTTCGTCTTTGGGAATCTTCAAGTCTTTGATGGGATCTTTGTTGTTTTGGGGGCCGTTGGCCACTGCCGCTGTCGGTGCTGGCGAGTCGCTAGATACGACCACGTGGTTCGCATCATCCTCGTCATCGTTCTCAATGCTATTCACTATACGTCCATCTTCTTGGTCGACTTCGGTCTTGAAGAACTCGGTGGGCTCCTCGTCCTCAATCTTGAGGTGTTCGAACGTAACGCTGACATCGTCTTCGCCAAAATCGTCTGACATTTTGAAGAAAGCACCAGGAAATGAGAGCGTTGTTGCGCGGCGGTGATGTTGGTTCGAGTGGCCTGATCAATATATTGCAAAGTAGCGTCAAAATCGGTGTGATTTTGATTTTAATCATGAGGAGGGAAGAAAAAAAGAGAATGTCCTCCTTCTCTCGCGCCTACTTATAGACATGAGCCACAGGAATAGTCTTCTCAGAGAGATTGCTTTTTCGCGCTATTGTTACATTGCCTCGCACTGATTTATTGCCCTCAGTATTGTGCCACTGCGTGGCAGCTGGCTATGTTTCGTAGCCTCGCTATAGTGAGATGTTTGTGACTTGAGGCTCGTGACACGTCATGCATGATGCTACATGATATCCAGTGTAATGGTTCCAGCTGTGTAAGTTCGGTGAAGTGTCCGATCGTCATATGTAGCTCAGCTTATGTCTCCCTGCATGACGGTTGGTGCGACCATGCCGTAGTCGGTTGCGGGGTGTGAATTTGAGCGGCAATCAATGGATGAAATGATGATGATGTGATGACGAAAGTCATTGCAACTGGATTTTGAATTGAAGTCATATCGGTCTCAAGTTCCCTCATTCGCAGTTCTGAGAAGAAGTCGATAGCTACAAATGAACATGACACCCAAGGTAGCAGGCTTATCCCACGTGTGTAACAGGCACATCTGCATAAGCGCCACTACTGTGACCCTCCGACTTTATTCCATTGCTATGTCTTACACCCGAAAACATCTTCAAACGCCTCATTACATACTTCAAGGAAGATGTTCGAGGTACCTATATCTACACATGTACAACACACTCCCGACCCAACTCAGGCTCAGTTCAGATTCATTTCAGTCTTGAAGCTTGGCGCATGAAGACAACAACAAACACATATCGTTTCCACAAAACGCAAATTGCCTTGAATCATGGAGAAGGTCCTGTGCCTTGAGAAATATGTTGCTGAGCGTGCACAAACTCCTTCCATATCAACACCGCCTTCACTGCCGCGCCCCGTTTTGTATCATCTAGAGCTCTTTGGTAATCTCTGAAGTCGTAGTAGGAGACCAGCTTGTCGACAGGATAGTTTCCATTGGCATGCTCTTTCATCAAAAATGGAATCATCTGAATAGCGTTGACAAGTAATTATGCCGTCAGTCGCTTAACACGTCCGAACTCATAGACATCAACGTACCTCGCTCGGAATGGCGTCACCCTCACAACAGCCTGAATAGCGCCTCCCACAGGTCAAATGGGCAGTAACGTCGATTGCAATTTTCTCACCAGGCTTTTAAATAGATGATCAGTTCCAGAAAAATAGCGCGCGGTCAACCAGAAGAGTGGGAAAAGCCACCCTGCTAAAGTCTGGGGCACATACCGAGGGGGCTCCGACTGACGTTGCGTGGCCACGGTTCCCAAGACAATCAATCATAGTGGCAACAACAGCTGTGACACCAGAGAAATCTACAGCATAGTCCACGCCGTTACGAGAAGAGATCTTCTTGATCTTATAGACTAGCTCGGCATCATTCCCAAGCAGAGTGTGCGTCGCGCCGAGCTCAGACGCAAGATCCAGCCGAGACTGCTGCACGTCAATGGCAATGATGGGGTTCGCTCCGCGCATCTTAGCCGCCATGATGGCACTCAGGCCTACGGAACCTGTTCCAAAGACGGCAAGACTCTTTCCGACTTTCACGTCCAGGGCGTTCAAGACCGCGCCCGCACCTGTTTGCAACCCACAGCCAAGGGGTGCGAAGAGCGCCAGATCAGTATCAGGGGGGACCTTGACGAGACTGGACATCGATACGACAGCGTATTGAGCAAAGCAGCTCTGTCCAAAAAAGCTGCTGAAGAGAGCCTTGCCGTCCTGTTTATCCTGCCTCATGACAGCGGACCCGTCGAGCCGGTTTCCGCCAAAGTTCAGGGGCATGAACGAGTAGCAGTAAGCGGGATGGCCATCTTTACACTGCGCGCATTCTTGACAATGCGAGAATGAGAGGAGCACCTTGTCTCCGGGGACGACGTGCTTGACTTGGGATCCGACTTGTTCCACCACGCCTCCGCCTAGTACTTCATGCTTCAGCACAGCGACTTGGTGAGACTCCTTTTGCGGAATAAAGAGGAATCAAGAAATAGGGAGAAAGATTGAGGGAATTTAGGGAAAAAATCATCATCTGCACGTACCCTCGTGACCTAACACAGCTGGTGCAGTTGCGGGTATTGTGCCATCGGCAATAGATAGGTCAGTGTGACAGATGCCGCTGGCGTGAATTTGCACGAGTGCCTCGGTTGGGCGCAAAGCATCCAGTCTGATCGTCTCGAAACTGAATGAACCCTTAATCTCATGTAAAACCAGTGCCTTCGTCTTCATCGTCATTGTAATCGCCATCGTATTGTCGTACGAATTCTAGACTGGACTATCTTTGTAATCGGGGATGCGAAGTGTTTAAATTGCCTCCCCGCATCAAGAGCCACCCTTTCAGCTCTCGCCGCCTCTCTCTGTCTTCTCTTTCTTGCCTCTTCTATTTCCCGTATATGCCTTTTTCCGTTAAATATTACCTGGGTGGCGCAATGGGGTGAATTGTGCGGCAAGTTACGCATCCGCCCTCCGGGGTTTGATCCTTGAGCCCGGCTTGTAGGGCGTACCTATGCTATGAACGGACATTGACGACACATGTCCTCTGATTCGCGGACGCTTCGGGGGCACTCCGAGGGCAGAAGACGAGGGGATGGTGGGATCATGACGCCTACAAATCGTATGAAATCGAAGATGAGTCGAGGCCATCACGAAGATGGAGACGGGACTCGTCGGCCGAGAAAGGTGCACGTATGAGCGCAATCCTGCAATCAATCCTGTGCCAAGTAGTGATTCAGGCGCGCCAGACGTTAACACGCTACGCTGGTCGGACGAGAGCATCGCGCAATGTCGCCTCGACCCTTCAGCGTTTGGCGGTTGATTCGACATAGAACGCTCTCTGACACATGAACACAGTGCCAGTCGCAGTCGCTGCCGATGGTGCCGGCATAGCAATGGTTGTACGTACGTGCCTGGACGAACCGCAGCGCTATCGGCTCAATTGAAACGAACATGGTTCTGGTCGATATTGGGGATTGGCAATGATAATGATTGGTGGCGTTGTAATTCATGATGCGCCTTCCGACAGGCCAGCGTCCCGGCTGCCGCTCAAGCGCCGTTTGAAACGCACTCCTTGTTTAGGTACCTAATGAGGTTTATGAGGTACGTACCTACCCTCCTATGTACTTTGTAGGTACCTGTGAGGAGATGGGTGAATGTAGTGTATGATGGAGGATGCTAGGCTAAGCTAGGGGTCTATATAGACACCCGCACGTGACAGTACCTTAACCCATATATGTACATTAGGAACGGACTAATCATTCATCAATTATATTATAGCCTAGGTAGGTACATATGAGGACGCTAGGCGGCTAGGTAGACCGTTCACGCTAGTCTAGTTCGTTATTGGAGCTCCTAATGCGGAAGAAAAACCCTAGAGGAAGATTGTTGCTGTTGTTGTTGTTGTTATATGTGAGGAATCGGATATCCCTGCCGACCCGACCAAAAGGTCAGAACACTAAGCTGATGAGAACCAGCTTAGTGCGGGATATATAGGTAC